>CM021101.1:105554915-105820749 GCA_007115665.2 Sequoiadendron giganteum
TGGCATAATTCAATGGGACATAATGTTGGAAGATTGAAATCACTAAGAGTGGGGTTGAATCAGTGATTTATAAAAGTCACAAATTTTTAAGTTGCCAAGGATTTAATTGAATTTTAAATCAAAACACCAAATGACAATTGATAGAACAAATTTGACTAGTGCATGAATAGTATTTTGTTTGCATGAACCATGAATTAAACATATAACATTAACATAGGTTGAACTTAACACTTTCACATGTATCAGAGCTCACATTAACTCAAAACCTTTTATGCATGAAATTTGACATAAATATTGGTAGATATGAAAGACTGATAATTAACAACCATTCAATGCATTTCATGACACATTAGAATCAGATAGATATGAAAAATCACACACATAAAACCATCACATAACATAGTATATGTCTTGAGTGGAAAACCCTCTTGGGGAATAAAAACCACTTGAAAAATAATTCTCTTTATTCACTTAGAGCATCAACTCTTCAAATTTTAGGAGCACCAACTCCACAAAGTTCAAGAGCACCAACTCCACAAAAAATCAGAAGCACCAACTTCATAAGATATAGGAGCACCAACTCCTTTACAATGTAAAATAGTTATAGTATTTTATCAAGACCCTACAAGTGAAATTTGTAGTACTATAATCTCAATAGAAGACAATATATCTATTCAATAAGAACATTGAAGAATGTTTTATGAGAATGACAACATCTTCCTTAAATACAATAATTTGAGAGTCGTTGTTTTAGGGATTTTCAATACAAAACAACTTTTGTGCAAAATCTGTTAGAGATAAGTCTTGTAATCATGCATTCTTCTTCTAGGTAACCAGAAACATGTTTGAAAAAAATATTTTAAAGCCATTATGTGAAATATCCACTATAAGAAGTTTCAATAACTATAATACAACTCAAGTTAAGAACTTTTAAAAAACTCTTTTAACAAGTTTAAGAAATACATCAATCCTATAGTAAAAGAGAGTATATTATGTTGCAACTCAAGAAGGGATCATCAAAAAAACCTAAAGGGTTTTTAAATCATAATCAAAAAAAGTTTTAAGCTCTTAAAAACCCTTAACAAAAATATTCCAAAAACCAAAGATTTTACTCAAAACCGTACAAATTTTGCATTACCTAATCACGGTGGAAGAAAACTGAACAAATACCAAAAACCGTTAAGAAGTTTCATAACTACCTAGCTAAACAACAACACCAATACTTCTTTTTTTAGCTTCCACAATCGTTCTTTCATTTTTTCACAGTGAAATTTTAACCAAAAATTTTGATATGTTGGACCATCCTCACTTCCAACTAGCTCACACTATAATTAGTATCACATATGCTTAGAATTTCAACTGAGTGAGAACTCAAAAAATTGTAGACAAACAAAATGTCTATGGTGGCTAGGGTTCCATTCTTAACCAAGATGGGAAAATCAACAAAATAGCTTTTTCCCTAACCAAACTTCTAGTATTTTAGCATACTTTACCAACAATAATAATCTTTTGAGATCTGAATACATCTCAACCAATAATGCCAAGATAACAAATAACAATTCTACCAAAAGTGTCGACAACTATAATACCAATAATTATAGCAGCACCAATGTCAAAAATATGTCGACCACTGCAATGATAAAGATCCCAATATCACATGTTTAATGTGATTAAACTTAGCATCAACAAAAATGCCAATTAAATAAGTCAATAACAATGTTTCCCAATACCTTTATCACTTTACAAAGTGATTTCTATCAATGCCCTAATCTTATAAACTATAAACCATAAAAGATGCCAAAAACCTTAGTAAAGCCTTGAAAGTATGTATTGACAATGCCACAAAGACATGTGAACATCAATTTCTTTAAGACAATATCTTTGCATCTGGATGTACAAGGAGGCTTTAGGACCCTTTTAGAAAGAAAGGAATACACTGATTAACCTAAACTACTTCAAGTTCATTCAATGTAATGTCAAGATGTCAAGATGCCAATGTAACCAAAATGAACCAAAATTCATCTCAAGGAGCCAAATGTAAACATCATTATATAAATCAAGTATAAATATAATGATTTCCTTAACATAATATAGTAGTGCAATAAAATGAGATTAATGAAGTACTAATATATCATTCAAAGAAAAAGCTTGATAATAATCAGCTAAGTATACCTAACTTGTAACCTTGAAGGATCAATCATCCTATCAAAATGATAAACACTATCAGCATCATCATATATCAAAATCTTGTAACTGCATATCATTCACCAACCATATGTGAACAACCCAATGTAATTGAATATCATATCACCAACCAAGCTAAGAATCCAAACCAAATCCAAATCAAAGAACCGGTTTTGTCATCAAGGAAATATCATAAATAATTGATAGCCAAAAAACTCCCCCTTTGTCCTTGATGGAAATCATATCACCAACCAAATTGAGAATCCAAGCCAAATCCAAATCAGAGAACTAGTTTTGTCATCAAGGAAAAAATCATAAACAACTAAAAGCCAACAAAATCCCCCTTTTTCCTTGATGGAAAAACACATATCATCTCTCCCCCTTTTTACCCCAATGACAAAGAATGACAGAATATAATGTGAGATTCCATGAAGATAAACAACTGAGAAGCCAACCAATTACCCAACACAATAACCAACTACAAGTAGAGCAATATAGCAGTAGACTAAATATCCAAGAGAGATGTGAATGAAAAAATATAGTAACAAGCTCCCCTTGAACCAAAAATAGGAGAATCAATGAAGTAAGGATTGAGAGATAACACCCAATCTAATCCTCAACCTTTCAAAAAATTCTTTGGATAGAGGTTTAGTGAATATATCAACCACATGTTCTTTTGAAGAAACAAATTGTAGACACACTTCATTAGCCAAAACTTTTTCTCGAAGAAGGTGAAATTTGATTGCAATGTGTTTAGTGTGAGAGTGCATAATAGGGTTCTTAGAGATATTGATTGCACTTGTATTGTCACATAAAATAGAAATAGTCTTAGAAACTATGATACCTATATCAAATAATGTTTGAGCCATCTAGAGAAATTGAGTACAACAAGAAGTGGCAGCTATGTACTCTACCTCATCAGTAGAAAGAGAAACAAATTATTGTTTCTTACTGTGCCAAGAAACTAGTCGATCACCAAGAAAGAGTGTAGCATCACTGGTACTTTTCCTATCATCGAAACAACCAACCTAGTCAACATCTGTATATGCAATCATAGAGAAATCATTGCTTCTAAGATAGCAAAGACCATAATCAAGGGTACCCCGAATATACTTCAAGATTCTTTTAACAATAGTAACATGAGATTCCTTAGGTGATGCTTGAAATCTTCCAACCATGCAAATTGCCTACATTATATCAAGTGTAGAAGTAGTTAAATATAACAAAACGCCAACCATTGATCTATATTTAGATGGATTTTCATCAAGTGAATCATCAAACTTAGTGATTTTGCAACCTGTAACCATTGGATTACTAACAGGATTGCACCCATCCATTTGAAACTTCTTAATCATCTCTCTAGCATACTTGGTTTGAGAGAGAAATATACCACTTTAAAGTTGAGAAACTTGAAGACCAAGAAAGAAAGTCAATTCTCCCAACATTGACATTTCAAATTCAAATTCTATAATATGAGAGAATTTTTTACTTAAAGCATCATTATCGCAGCCAAAAATGATATAATCTACATAAATTTCAACAGCCAAAATATCAGTAACTTCAATCTTGACATAGAGATTTTTTCAACACCACCTCTAACGAATCCATTTGATATCAAATGATTGTCCAACCTAGAGTACCATGCCCTAGGTGCTTTATTTAAGCCATATACAACATTTTTCAACCTGTAAACATGATTAGGCTTGTCTTTTCAATCAAACTCTTCAAGTTGTTCCATATATACCTCTTCATCTAAATATCCATTAAAAAATTTAGTCTTGACATCCATTTGATAAAGAGTGAAATTCTTATAAACAGAATAAGCCAAAGATATTCTAATGGATTCTAGGCTAGCAATATGTGCAAAGGTTTCACCAAAATCAATACCTTCCATTTGAGCATAGCCTTTGCAGACATACCTTGCCTTGTTGCGAACAACTTTTCCATTTTCATCAAGCTTATTCCTGTAAACCCACTTGCCACCTATGAAATTCTTGTCATCAGGTCTTGGGACTAACTCCCAGGTTTGTTTTTTCTCAATTTGACTTATTTCTTCCTACACAACCTTAAGCCAAAATTCATCCAAGAGAGCTTTATCATAGTTCTTAGGCTCAAATTCAGTAATTGTAGACACATAAAAATGACCTAGGCTTGCAAGCTCTATTTTAATCTTTTTCTTCCTAGCATAATTATGACATTTTAACTATGTTCCTGGCTCACTTTCGACTATTAATTAAATAATTCATGATTATTTAATTAATTCATATATGTTTATTCTTCATGATTATTAAATAAATAAATTTTAATTATTTATTTAATGCGTCACTAATTGTCTAATGTCTTCCTATAATTAAATAAATCTCTTAATTTATTTATTTAATTATTCTTGTCCATTATGTCTTCTTGATTATTAAATAAATAAATTTATTTATCTATTTAATATGTCACTAATTCTTAAAAAGTCCTCTTATAATTAAATAAATTACTTAATTTATTTAATTATTGCCACCTTCACTTTCCTCTCATTTTAAATAAATCTTATTTATTTAGTCCCACCACCTAAATTAAATAATTTTATTATTTAATTTCACCTCTTTTATTGTGCTCATTTTAAATAAAATCTTATTTATTTAAAATAAGTCCAACTTTATAAATTCCCTCTTTTAGTAAATAATTTAAATTATTTACCGTCACATGTCCCCACCCCTTTTGGATTAAAATAGTTTTTAATTCAAAAAGTCAACATCCCCTCTTGAATCAAATAATTTTAAATTATTATTTGATTCTCCAGCAACTTCGGTTTGTGTGCCTTGTCACATGCTTAAAATTATTTGATTCTCCAGCAACTTCGGTTTGTGTGCCTTGTCACATGCATTGTCAAACCTTGATTTGATTTTTCTAAAATTCGATCTTGTCCATTCATTTTGAATTTGACCTAATATTTCCCTAACCCTAATTGTGGGTTGCTTTATTGAATCTTGTCCATAGATTCTAGGGCACTTGTCAATCTTTAATCTCATCCGTCCATACAAAATTGCATTTTCTATAAAATGTCAATTTTGTCTTTAGTTTTCTAGTTCTCTCTCTATCTGACATTTTCATCTCTTATCTCTTGCATTTTTAGAATATCTTACATTTTCATATTTTATCATCTAACATTGTCTTTTGCAGATTATTTACTTTGCATGTAGATTTATATTCTCTTGCATTTTAGATTAAATCCTTCAACACTTGCTAGGTCATGTCATAAATTTAGTTTTCTCACACAAAGGCTGAGGGCATCCATTTTATTGCAGCAAGTAGAGGAGGTTCAATAGAAGTGAGCCATGGAGGAGAGAAATGGGTGAGATTGTTCTAGTCTCATTCTCTTTATTCCTCCCTTGCATTTTATTGATTGATTGATATTATTATTGCATGCATGTTCTAACCCTAGAATCAATCTTCCAAAAGGAATAATTTTAGATCATTACATTGGTGAACCTGACATCCCTTTTAACATGTTTTTGTAGGTTATAGTGTTATGCCTTGCATAACCACCCCATCTTTTTCCTTGGTCAACATCGGTCCCCCTTTGTTCATTTTTATCTCTTGTTTTTTTTCAAACAAAGTTTGGAGTCTTTTGCTTACAAAAAATTGTTTTTTTAATTTTAGTCTTTTAGAAATGGAACCGGAACCAAATCGGGTTCTAAAACTTCTTTCAAACCTCATTCTGATTCCCATCCCGATAGTCTTTCTTTGTTGACCTTTTGTTTTGTCTTTATCAGAGTCGGTACCGGAGTGGATGTTTTGTTGGTGTTTATTGAAAATTGTATAATCAAAATCCATCTTGTCTCTACCTCCTCTATTTCAACTTTTGGTTTTAGTCTAAGTCCTTGTGTTAAGTTTTATTATGTCGGTCTTTTGTTTTACTCTTTGTGTTTGGTTTTGTTTTGTGCTTTGTTAGCGGACTCAGACCTGGAACGGGAATGAAGTTGGGAAATTTCTTAAGTTTTGAATCAATTTCCATTTCAGTTCCGCCACCACCGCTTTTGGGTTGTTGACTTTTGGACTGAGGTCGCACTGTAGTGAAGTGTTCGTTCTCTTTCAGTTCTGACTCCGCCAAACTGCATTTAATGCATTAATGACAGTAGCTTGGCATTGGTAAGAACTCTTATTTTTACTTTCATTAAGGATTAAATGTATCATTATTATCATTGTTAAAAACTTGAAGAGTGAAATAGAGTTGCTGCGGAGTCCATTTGAGCAAATCGATTGAAGGAGAAGGAGATAATTGTTGTGAATCAATTCAGAAGGTTAGGTAGGTTTTTACATTCAAGGTAGGGTTCTTTTTTATTGTTTTGTTCCTTTGCTTTTTTGTTTTCATTCGTATTGTTTGTTTAATCGTTTCTGATCTTTGAATAGGATCGTTTTCTTGAATTTTGTGTGTTATTTTTCTTTGTGTTCTTTATTTTTGTTTGTTGTTCTTGTTTTTTTTTTTGCGCTTCATGCTTTATAGTGAGTTAGGGCACGGTCGCTTTCACGTTTCATCATGATCATGTCATTTTGGGTTAAGGTTTTTAATGCCTAGATTTAGTTAGATTTTTTCATAGTGAGATAGATTAAATTCATGTTTTTACAATGAGTTAGGGTTAGTCAAATCTTTTTTTTACTTAGGGTTTTTTGTTGTGCATTCCGTCTCGTAAATTAGGAAGGGTTAAATCTGTGCCATATTTTTTATATCGCATGTTCTAGATTAGGGTTTCGTGTGGTTCTATGATCACATTTAAAAGATTAAAATATGATTCCCTAAAAAAAAAAAAATCTCTCCTAGTCATATGGGGATGGTTCTATCGAGTTCCAGGTTAGCCCGATGTCATTTTGAAAATTGCCTAGTTTGAAACCGTGAAGTTCTCCATTAAATTGATGAAGTCGTTTATGATGTCATGGTCAACCTGGGCAGAGGCAGAAATGGAATCGATTTTGAACTTGAAAATTATATTTTCCAAAAGGTACCAAGTTCATTTTCATCCAGTCTCCGGCTCTGCTTATACTAAAAAGCCTTCTTTTAAAATAATGATAACCTAGACGAGAGCGGGATCGGAATGAAATAAGAATATAAAATAGAAAATCTAAGGAAAACCATGTTTGTTTCCATTCTAGTTCCGGTTCCGGTTCTGGTTACCTTTCCATTGCTGACTCCAAGCCTACTTCTTGTTAGTAGAGTTACCATTCCAGTTTCGACTTTGATCCTGACAGTTTATTAAAAGAGACTATTTAGAGTATGTTTCTGCCTAGTTCCGCCTCTGATGTATACATGAAAAGTATGTTTTTAAAGCATGTTTTATAATGATATTCAAAGATCTAATCAGAGGTTTTGGTGGGAGGAGAGCTAGAAAATGTCAAGAACATTAGGAGAAGCTTCCCAAAGAAACCGACCTATAGGGACATCAAAGGCAGCACCCAAACCAAAGAAGATCAAGCCTGAACAATTACCTTATACCTTGAGGTATAATCATCGGAGCCCCATTGTGAAAGTGAGCAAAGTAGAATTAGATTGGTCGGACATCACTGATACCAATTTGGGCCAGTACAATTTTGAGGAGCCATATGCAGAAACCTTTGCAGAATAGGAAAATATAATAGGAAGGACACAAAGAATTGTTGATTCCGGCTTGGCACATATCACTGTATTTCCTTTATCAATCCAATGCCCGAAGTTGACCTTAAGGACATCTAGTGCCTAAAACCTTGCAACTAGATAGTGCATGGATTCCCAAAATAATGTTATCATTGATCTCACTCCTCAGGCATTTCAAAATATATTCAATGTCCCATATCCTAAGAACTTGGTGCAGTTGGATGAGGCAGAGGCCTTGGAAAAATATAGTAAGTATAAGGACTCCAATAAGTCTCATTTGAACAAAAAGTGGTTGAAGACAGAAAATAAGTCTCTAAGCAAGCTTGCAAACTAGCCAAAGAGGGCAGATTTCTATAAGGAGGTATCATGTTTAATCATGATGTTGTTTAGGGTTTTTGGGAAGAGAGATACATTTTAGTTCAAGGAGTGGATGTTTCCTTTCATCCAAACAATCTTAAATGGAGCCCAATAGTTTGATTGGCCGATGATTGTGTCAAATGCTATTCATGATCAACTAACTAGTGTTAGGCAAACAAAATGTTTCTTTATGACTTCTTACATTGTGTATGCAGCAACAAGATTGGGTATTTTACTAGGTTTGAATGGAGTGGGCATAATGGGAGCCTTGGATGGACAAAAGAAAGTGTGAGAGCATTATGACCAGTTGTCTCTTTAGGTTGCTGAGACTCATTCCAGAAGAGTCAATGATGCATTCATATATGTAGTCATCAACCAATTGAATGGGGATGCATGGTACCGGTTGAGTCAAGAATCCATGGCATTCATTGCTGAATGGGGATGTCGGTACATTGAATACCTCAAATTCACATATTTTAGGTTGGCTGGTTTTGAGGGTCATCCACATTTGCTTCCAAGGTATTGTAATAACAGGATAGTGTTGATGGAGTTTGTATATCAGGCTCTTGGGGTTAATGCTCGGCTTAGAATAAAACATAAGATAGGATGTCACAAGTTTCCCATGAAGTTGGGTGAGTATGGCTGTCAGCATTTGGTAGGAGCAAAGGTGTTCTGCAGGGAGCTGATACAGTTGAAGTTGGGTTTATACACAACCCATAAGTATTTTGACCCAAAGGGTAAGATGCATGCCTTCTACCCTTCGGTGTTTGACAAACATTTCAATTTGTTAGAAGAATTCTGGAGTGATTGACAAGATGAGTATGATCTAAGAAAGAAGAATTATGAAAGATTATCTGTCTCACTCATGTCAGAGCTTGGGGTTAAAGATAACATTCCTGACACATTGGTGGATGATGGAATTGTATTGGATCCATCCTATGAAGCTTTGAGCATTGGCACCAAGAGTCTGGATCCAATTGACTGGGACAGTGAGGAAACCATTGATATTAAGCAAATTAAATGGACAGTATTGGATAGGAGTGTGCAGTGGTTGATGTTAAGAACTCAAGATCCTCAAGGACCAGCCCCCAAAAAGGGTAAGGGATACAAAAGGATCAAAAGGAAGACACCTCCTAAAGAGCCTTTGGATTTCTTTCCTCTAGACATTGCAGAGATAGAACTTGAAGCAACAAGTGATGAATCGGAAACACAAGAAGAATAGGCTCAAATAGGATCAGTTGTTTCAACACCAGCTTTAGAAGAATCTTCTACTCAAGTCCCAGTAGCAAAGTGATGAGGTAAAGAGGTGGAAGAGGAAACTCTTTATGAAATAGCTGAATCCATGAAGGGAAAAGGGGTAGAGATTCATGATGTTGGGATAGATTCAGATAGGACTGAGTGAGAAAAAGATATGCAAGAAAATATGCCTCTAGAGGAGGATACTGAGCAGGTGTTAACACAAGAAGATCAATGGACGTTGTTTGAAGAGGAAAAAAAGGATTCTAATGCAAGGGTTGTAGCCTTGGAGAAACAAAAGGAAATTAATGCCAAGGCACAAGCTGATGCTATATTGTACTAGCAACAATTAAAAGGAAAAAAAATTAAAGCTAAGGTAGCAGCTAATGAATTAGAGAGACAGAAAAGGAAATAAGAATATGAACTCAAGGTTAAAGAATAGAATGACAAGTTAAAACTAATACAAAATATTTATGACCTTGAAGAAGAGAAGGCAAGAAACCGAAGGGAGAAAGAAATCTTGGTTGCCAAGTTAAAACTTGCTGAGGAAGCTCGCCAAAAGGAAGGAGAAGCAAAACAATTTCGAAAGGAAAGAGAGGTTGAAGATCTAGTTAAGAAACAACAACAAAAAGAAGCAAATGTAGAAAAGATTAAGGCTTTGGAGGAAGAAAGACTAGAGAGAAAAAGACTAGAGGCTTTAGAGAAAGAGAAACTAGAAAAGGAAGCTCTAGAGGAACAAAAATTAGAAAAAGAAAGATTGGAAAGGGAAAAAGTGGAGAGAGATTGATTGGAGGAAGAGAAGTTGAAGAAAGAAGAGGAAGATAAAAAGATACAAGAACAGAAAGGTAGGGAAGAGGCTGAAAAGATTGTGCAGATGCATGTGGTACAAGAACAGCAAGAGAAAGCAAGGGGTGATTCTCAACTCCAGGTAAATATGCAGCCACCTTCTACCATTACTTCCTCTTCTACTATGATGACTACTGCTCCATGTGCTCCCACTTGGCTAAAAATAGACATACAGGAAATAATAGTAACACCTTCCCAACCTCTCAATTGGGAGGATATGATGAGAGAGATTGAACAAGAGAGGCCTAAAAAGAAGGCCAAGATCCTACACTCTACTAGACTCATAGACAAAGGAGATATTTTTGCTAAGTGTGCCATGCCAATGACAGAAAAGGAGGTAGGGGACATGCAGCTGATATATTATCAGTTGAGTACTGTTAACTTGGAAAGGCCCAATAGGAATCAACAGATGAACCTAATTGATGTGGTGGCTTCAACAACCAACTCAAGAATGAAAAAGGATAAACAAAAGAAGGATGAGTTTAAGAATCAGTTGGATCAATTACATTCATTCTTGAAAAGTGTCTCCTCTTCGAGATCAAAATAGGTAATGACCATTGAGACTCCTATTTTGTTAAGCAAAAAGGAGGTTGATGATTTAGTGCAAGTAAGCGGTAAAGCGGAGATGGTAGACAGATGGGTAGACAAGTTGAATCGGGAGGTCGGTGAAGTTTTGGTTGAGGGTTTTGAGGTTTACAAAGGCATGGAAGGGTTAATAAGAGTAATGCATCAATACATTGAAGCATCAGAGAAACAAGAAGAGGAGTATAAAGAGTATAGTCAGAAATTGGAGAAAGTTAATACATTACCTTTGACTACTCTTCTTGAATAGACAATAATTTTTGGAGGAGAACAAAGATTTTGTTGGAAAAACCTCTCATATACTTTGATTCATAGAAGATTTCTTGTGTAAACATAGGAATGAGGTTGAAGAGGTTGTTAATAATCTGACTGAACAGTTTGAGGAGGCTGAAGCAGTCATTGCTATCATTGTAGATGTAAATGTATTAACAAAAGAAGGCATGCCTTTGAGTCAGATAAAAGAGAAATGGGATGACATATTTAGAGGACTCATGCATAAAGGAGATGATGGAGAATATTTTATGATAGATCGATTAATGGATGTCAAAGAAGAAATAAAATCTACTAGAAGAGAGTTGACAAAGATGAAAGGTATGAGAGGGTTTGCTATAGAAGAGTTGGACCGAATTAAATTTGAGGATAGCTGGATTGATGGGCCAGAAATAGATACATTACAGCAAGTCTTCGCCAGTTATGATGAGTTCATTGTAGATCCAGCTTCACACACATAAATCTCTTGCATGCATGATTTCCTTCTTCTTTGCACTGCATGCAGCACTGACAGTTTTGAGACGCATGGCATGTTTCTCTTTTGCTTTTCTATTCTTTAGTTTAACTAAACATCTAATATAAGAAATCAAGATCAAATTGATTTGAGTCTCCAAGAAAGTTTTGTTCCTAAAAGGGTGGATGACTTAAAATAGAAGTGGAG
The DNA here is from genome assembly GCA_007115665.2 of Sequoiadendron giganteum. Lineage (NCBI taxonomy): Eukaryota > Viridiplantae > Streptophyta > Pinopsida > Cupressales > Cupressaceae > Sequoiadendron > Sequoiadendron giganteum. The sequence continues at coordinate 105,566,669 of CM021101.1, forward strand.
TTCAAATTTTGTATGTCTTTAAATACCCTTTGGGTATCATATTGTAAAGAAGTCGGCTAATTGAGAATAGAATTGGCTTACCTGATATTAGGAGATAGAATTTTGTAGTGATTACTAAGAGATACATTGTTGCTAGATACTTTACAGTTAATAAAATTATAGGTTTTCTCGCAATATGGTGTTAGAATTGAGTTAATTTACTTGGTAAGGCTGATAAGTTATAATCTATTTGAATGCCAGTGATTGTGCTAAAGCATGCTAGTTTCTTATGTTATGAAAGTTATTAGAAGAAACCAGATTTAAGGATTATCTTCTTATATTATCATTGAATTGAATTTATTAAAAAAATTTGATCTATGACCTTGGCAATGAATGGATGTGTGTTTTGAAATCTTGGAGATAGTTTTGATATGCGAATAGTGGTATTAAATTAAGCACCTTAGATGCATGCAATGGTATAGTTTATTCTGTAAATTGTGTCATTCTTTGGTTTTGTGATTTGTTGGAAAACATTCATTGTTGAAGGTATATGTCTGAATGTTAGATAAATTTGATTCATACTTACTGGTTTACCCTTTGATTTATCTTTTTCTTTTGTTTGAAACCCCCTTTATTTACAAGAATGGTTTAATAAAATGAGTCATTGCTTGAATCTTTTGTTACCAACATAGGCCCCTTGAACATTACAGTTGCATGAACCGATTGAGTGACACCAGATAGTTGAGAACCAACCACCAGGACCTTGAGAGTTAGGCTACTATATGTTGTCTTTCTTTTTCAGGAGAAATAGAGTAGAAATATTTTGTTTTATCGTTGTTTGTGTCATTTTCAACATCAACAAAAGTTGGCACTCGAGGGAGGGCCTAAAAGAACAAGCTAGCTCACATAGGGTTGTTCTCACCGGAGAAATACGGAAGGATTCTCAGATCTTCTACTGATCCTGAACCATTACAAGAATTGCAAACCCCGGTTAGACCAAGACCTCATGCTCGTAGGGTTTTGATACCTACATTTCCGCCACCACTTACTCCACCTGGATTTCCTCCAAATCCACCTACACCACCACCAGTTCAACCTACATCACCACTTCCAATTAGGCCTGTGTCACCACCAATTTTTCCTATATGACCACCTTCCAAACCCATTCTACTAATGGCTTAACTTATGAATAATCCCTTCCCGTTAGGGACTATTTCTGGGGGATTCCATGATTTACCAAAAAACCCAGAGAGGTTCTGTCCAAAATACATGCATGGAGAATCGAGAAGTGTTGAGGAACATATACAAGCATTCAAAGATGCTTACACACAAGCTCACGTTGCTCATCAAGATATGGTATGTAGATTGTTTCCTTACTATTTAGGAGATATGGCATATAATTGGTATTTAGATTTGCCCCAGGGATCTATTCTGGGTTGGACAGATTTAGAAAATACTTTTATTAATCAATTCAGGGTTTATGTAGACCCTACAATATTATATCACCAGTTTTCCACCATAAGAAAGGAACATCATGAACCATTGCCTTTGTTCAACAGTAGGTTCCAAAGGAGGTATCGCAGGCTACAAGAGCCTTAATTAGTGCCCGAAGGTATGGCCATACAGGTGTATTTAAGAGTTGTTGATCCTTTGATTGGCCTATTCTTGCAAAGAACTTATCAAGCTACTGAGATTGACTCACTATCTAAAATTTATCATCTGGCTATCAAATTGCAACAAGAAATAAGTCTACAATCTAGAGGTTTAGGAGTAATTCTTCCTCCCATGAATTATTAGATCCCTAATCCACCATTATACAATACTGTCTCAGGGATGTCTTATTCTCAATATGGACCTATATTTGAGTTGCAAGCTCCACCCACTGTGCCCTTCTTTGGCAATGGTGTACAAGATTCCTCACATCAACCTCAACAACAACAACCTGAAAATCAACCACAACAAGTGGGAGGATCAACCCATGTCCATTCCCCATCCGTAGTCCAAAATGTGCAGAATGAAGAAAATGTTCAACTCACAAGTGAGTTAGAGACCCTCAAGAAGACTCTCTCTCAAATGTCAAATGACATGGCACAGCTCAAGCAAAACCCTCCCCAAAATCAAAACCAGAATTACAACAATCAGGGCAATTAGTCCAATCAGAACCAAAACAAGAACACCAATAAGAATTTCTAGAGTCAGAACTCCTCAAACCAAAATTATCAAAATCAGAATAGAGGATATAATCAAAGGTTCAACAACAAGAACAATAAGAGGTAGTGGAATACTGGACCTAACAATGGGGGAGTTCCTCATAATTATCAAATAGGTGAGGAAAGACCACATACTGCTAATGTTTCTGATTTGAATTTTATGACCAATTGGTGTAGGTTGCATGATACAACAGCACATACTGAGGTCAATTTCCCAGAAATGGAGAAAATTGTTAAAATTGCACAGGCTGATGCCCATCCTTCAGCAGGGAATTCCAATCAGGATAATGGGCCAGCCAGCACTGCCATGACTTATGAAACCATTGAAGAAAAATATCAATTCCCTATGCAAGGAGATAATGAGCTAGAGGAAGATGTATATGATGCTCAAGCTTTTCAATCTAAAGGAGGTCACTTTCTGAGAAATCAGAATAAGGCCCCATTCACTACATATGCACCCCCTAATAACATTGTCCCACATAACCAAAATGTAGATAATAATCCAGCACCACCAAAGGGACCTTTTGATTCTCAGAATAGAGGTAATCCACCTCCTTTTCCTAAATATCAAGTTAGGAATGATTCAGAGTTTGATTTCGTTGCAGAATTACAAAGGCAGAAGACATCACTATCTTTCTTTGACATCATGAAGTGGTGCCCAACTCAAAGGGAGGTGGTATTAAAAGCTTTGGAAGAGTCAGTTCACCTTAAAGGGAAAGGTAAAGTGACTACATCAAAGGAAATGAATGCAGTTATGTATAAAGGTAAGACCGGTACCCCACCTTTTCTTTTAAGTCTAAGGATCTTTGGAAAGAATTTGCATAATTGTTTATTAGACTCTGGAGCATCAGGAAATGTTATGCCTTTTTCGATATGTAAGAAGTTAGGATTGAGTCCTATTCCCACCAACAAGAAAGTGATTCAGTTAGATAAAATCGAGGTTAATGTTGTAGGTGAGTTAAAGCACATGCATATACAGGTTGGATCAGATCCAAGGATCCAGACCTATATAGATATCCAAGTAGCTGATATCCTAGAAACATACGGTATGCTCCTAAGTTGGGAGCTAATAAAGAGTATAGGTGGATATCTATCCTTGGATTTCTCTCACATGTGGCTACCCTAGAAAGGAGTTGCAACACAAATAAGGATTGAGAGTGAACTGAGACTCAAACACATGGTCACAGAATATGATGCTTCAAATGAAGTAGCATATTTTGAAATGGAAATAGGACTCTACAAACAAGAGGAAGTTCTTACTTTCTCTGTAGTTAGTCCTGATGATACATTACCCTTGGATCACAATAACCCGATGATCTGCATCAACTAGCAGGTTCTAATAAGAAAACTACAACAAGATAGGCTAGTTTTAGGAGAGGAAACTAACTTGAGTAGTCTCTTACTCCCTAATTGGTGTAGGATTCACTATCATTGTCATTCAGAGTTAACATGTCAGTCATGCTTGGATATTCTAAGTCATATATCAGCCCCAACAAAAATGTAAAGAGGAATCTAACCCTCTCATCAATGAGTTCTCTTTCTAAGTCAAGGATGCACCTATTCTTACATGGGCTAACCTTTCTCAACGGGAAGGTTCCTTATTGGTAGAGCAAACTCTGGTTTTATATTATGGAATTCAGGAAGAGATTGAGGTATCTCAGTGTCTTTTTGATACACCTGCCCTAGATACTTTACTAATGCCCAAGGTGCTGATGAAAGATGAATTAGATGGTAAATCAACCCAAGAAATCATTCAAGAAGTAGTTGTTGAAAAAATTGAAAACATAGGAAAATTGTTAACTGAGCATTCCCCCAACACAAATTATGACAAACAAAAAATTTTTGTGCCGCCATACATCTTAAGTGAATCATCCCCTATTACGTCTAAAAGAAAAGAGTTGCTAGCCAAAGACCAATTATGGACTCTTAAATATAATGATTCTAAATTTAAAGTAGGATGTGGAGCAAGGATTGAATTGACTAATCTGAAAGGAAAGACTTATTTTTATTCTTATAGATTGCAGTTTGGATGCATGAATAATATGGAAAAATATGAAGCACTTCCTCGTGGGCTTATGTTTTCTCATAAGAAGAAGGTTACTACTCTTACAGTGACGGGAGATTCTGAGGTGATTGCGAAATAGGTATGAAGCCAATACACATTCGATAACAAAATATTGGTTGCATATAGAAATATGGTATGGAATTTAATTGAATATTTTGGTGCCTTTGGGATTACTCTCATCCCAAGGGAAGCTAATCAAATTGCAGATGCTCTTGTTGTTGCTGCTAGTACATTGGAGCCCATGCAAGAATCTAACCTTAAGAGGTTTTTCAGTGGAGTTGATTTCAGTCCCAGCTATTCCTGATAATGCCAGGCATTTTCAGGTATTTAATGATGATCAGCATATATTGGCCTTTTTGGAAAATTTTGATGTTTTTGAAGGGCAGATAATTGATGAGTCTGAAAGAGATCAGGGGGATTGGAATCCGGAGAATGACAGTCTAGAAGGGATATTGGATTTAAAGAGAAATAACATCCCAAAAGGGATGATAGCATTAGAAATAATATTTGATTCAGATCCACAAGCTTAACAAAGAGTGCCTACAAAGAGTGAGGGAGGTAAGTATGAATCTGTTAATTTGACTCACTTAGGCCCAGAAAGGAACATTCTTATGGGGAAGACTTTTCCTCAGGAAATTAAGGACGAAATGATCAAAGTCTTGAAGCAAAATTTTGAGGCTATCACTTGGAGTTATGATGACTTGAAAACTTTTGACACTTCATTGATTACTCATACCATCCCTCTCAATCCAGATGCCAAGTTGTTTCACCAAAATCAACACCCGGTCAATGCTTTAATTGAGCCCTTGATTCAAAAAGAGGTGCAGAAACTTTTGGCTGCAAGAATAATATTTCCAGTTAGACATTCTACTTGGGTGGCTAATCTAGTTCTTGTTAGGAAGAAGAATGGTGAAATTATATTATGTGTGGATTTTAGGAGTTTAAACAAGGCCTCTGAGAAGGACAACTATCCATTACCTTCCCTTGATGAAGTATTACAAAAGGTCAATGGATCTCAGATGATGTCTTTCTTGGATGGGTATTCAGGATACAATCAGGTCCTTGTAAGTCATGAGGATAGGATGAAGATTGCTTTCACTACGAAATGGGGCACATTTGCCTATAGAAGAATGTCTTTTGGTCTCATCAATGCTGGTGCCACTTTTCAAAGGGTGATGGATGTAGATTTTAAAGATCTGATAGGGAAATGTATAATCATCTATATTGATGATTTCACCATCTTCTCTAAGAATAGAGAAGATCATGCTGCCGACTTGGAAAAGGTACTAAAGAAATGTATAAGTTATGGTTTCTCTCTCAACCCAAAGAAGTGTGTATTTGGAGTATCTGAAGGAAAGCTCTTAGGTCACATTATTTTTGAGGAAGGGATATCCATAGATCCTGATCGAGTGGAGGCCATCTTGAAACTGACAAAGCCAAGAAGTAAGAGGGAAATGAGGTCTTTCTTTGGGAGGATCAATTTTGTTAGGAAATTTATAACACGGTTCACAAAGATTGTCAAACCCCTCAATGAAATGATGAAGAAGGATGCAAAGATTGAGTGGAGTGAAGAGGCTAAGTCTTCTTTCATTCATATTAAACAATCTATATCTAAGGAACCTATTTTGACAAGCCCTGATTGTCTAAAACCCTTCTACATTTATTCTTTTGCTTTTGAACATTCATGTGCAGCAGTTTTAACACAAAGAATATAAGAGAACAAGGAGAGACCTATTGCTTTTATGAGCTCTCCATTTAAGAATGCAGAAGTAAGGTATTCACCATTAGAAAAACAAGCCTGTGCATTGGTACGAGCAGTGAAGAAGTTCAAGCATTATATAATTTGAAGTCAAGTGATGGCCACAGTTCCAGATCCAGCTGTGAAATCTTTTCTGATGCAAAGTGAATTAGGGGAACGAAGAGGAAAATGGATGGCCATTTTACAAGAATTTGACCTGGAGATTCACCCAATGAAACTTGTTTGAGTCCAAGGTTTGTCAAAAGCGATGGAAAAAGTGGACAAAAGTATTACTTGTCAACAATACATGGTTCAATCATTCACTAAGGATCCCTGGTATATAGATTTAGTTTTATTCCTCCTTAATAAAAAATGTCCATAAGGAATGAATGCTACTCAAAGGAGAGAATTGAGGATGAAGAGCGCTCCCTACATGCTTAAAGGGGGATCCATCTATAGGAAAAAATTCAAGGAATTTATCTACACTATTTGGATCAGAAAGAAGCTAAGCATGCCATAAATGAATTTCATGGAAGGCATGGAATAGGACATGGATCTGCTGATGCTTTGGCTCATTAGATTTTAAGATCAGGCTATTATTGGCCTTATGTGTTTAGAGATGCACATCAACACTACAGGACTTTTCATAGAAATAAATCTTGCAATGCCCCTACAACCAGTATATGAGGTAAGGCCATTTGCTCAATGGGCACTTGATTTTGTAGGTGTAATTAATCAAAATTCTTCTGCAGGGCGTAAATTCATCTTCACTGCAACTGACTACTGCACACGGTGGACTGAGGCACAACCTTGCAAGAATAGTACCACAAAGGTGGTCATCAAGTTTCTAACTAAGAACATCACAACCAGGTTTGGAGTTCCATTTGCTTTGGTATGTGATAATGGCCCTGCTTTTTCTTCTGCTAAGTTCATTTCATGGGCCTATGAACATAAGATTGTGTTGAAGTATTCTTGCAATTATTACCCTCAAGGGAATGGAGTGGCTGAGTCCAAAAATAAGAACTTGTTGGAAGTTATAAGAATTTTTTTATAAAGTAACCCTAGGGACTGGCATAATCAGTTGAGAGTTGCCTAATGGGCAGATCGAACCAGAATCAAAGAAGCCCTAGGGAATTCACCTTTTAAGTTAGTTTACGGCCAAGATCCAATTTTCCCCATTCATTTACAAATACATGTACTAAAGTTTATGCAGGAGTTTTACTCCAAGGATGATAGGATTGAGGTTAGACTACTTAATTTTTTAAATATGGAAGAATAAAGAGATGTTTCTTTGCAACAATTCTCTAAACATCAGGCTATTGTCAAATGTTGGTTTGACATAAGAGCTAAGATAAAAGCCTTTAGAATATCAAATCTTGTGTTATTATGGGATAAGGCTAGAGAAAAGAAGGGAGATCATCAAAATTTTGATAGACTTTGGTTAGGTCCTTATCAAGTGGCTAAAATATTAGGCGAGAATTCTTTTCATTTAAGTACCTTAACAGGAGAGCATGTTCCATTACCAGTTAATGGTCAATTTCTCAAGCACTATTTTGGTGCATAGACGGTATGATGTTTTGGAAAAGAATGTACTATACTATATCATGTGTAATTAAGTATTCGTTTCAGTTAGGTATTCTTTTTGTTGTTATTTTGTTTTGTTTTGGTTTGTTTTGTTGTGTTTTGTTTCGTTGGGGATTTTCATTTTGTCCATCTCAAGAATTGGAGTTGTTATTCAAAGTATACTATTGGTACTAGGAGAGAAATTGGTTTAGGTATTTTCATCATCATCATTGAAAAGGATTTCGTTCTGAAACATATGTCTTATGATCATTCTAGTTTGGGTTTGAGAAGTTATTTAAAGATAAGAAGACACATTGTGAATATCTCATGAATTATCATAAAAAATCTATCACCAAATTAGATAAAATATCTGCATGAGTAAATTCCTATCTGTTTTAGAATGACTCTACCTTTGGTTCAAAGGAAAAATCCGATTCCAAGACTATCATGAAATCCATTGTAGTTCTCAACCCATATTTTAGATTCATTGAATCTAAGTATTGAGAAAGATGCATAAAAGAATTTCCACAAGTGAAGTTAAAAAAAAGAGAGGATGAAAAGAAAGAAAGAAAAGGCAAGCTCAATATCAAGTGGGTAATCAAGTATCTCTATCGAGGCTATGGACGCCTGTCTAGCAGTAGAGAAATGCTTTGTGAGAACTAGAGGCATCTCCATCAGGGCTATGGATGCCTGTCTGGCAGTAGAGAAATGCTTTGTGAGAACTAGAGGCATCTCCGTCGGGGCTATGGACGCCTGTCTAGTAGCGAAGCAATACCCAATATTTTACTACATGATAGTTAAAAGACTCAACTCATGTAGCTTGAATTTTAGGTATGGTGGTTCAAAGAATAGAGAAAGTATCTACAAAGAATAATGCATAGTATTGCACACACTTAGATTCAAAAATAACTCATGAGCACATATATCTAAGATTCTAGCTCAAACTTATCCTAAATATATCCGATCTTATTCAAATCAAAATGTTTATAAGCCAAGTAGTTTTTGGGTGACTAAAATTTTCTTTGGGTATCTTGAAAATGGGTAAACCATTTTCCTAGCCAAGTCACCATTTGTTCTTCCTTTCATAACCACCCCATATTTTTCCTTGGTCAAAATGGGTCCCCCTTTGTTCATTTTTATCGCTTGTTGTTTTTCAAACAAACTTTGGAGTCTTTTGCTTGCAAAACTTTGTTTTTTTTAATTTTAGTCTGTCGGAATCAGAACCAGAACCAAATCCGGTTCTGAAACTTCTTTCAAAACTCATTATGATTCCCATCCCGACAGTATTTCTTTGTTGAACTTTTGTTTTGTCTTTCTCGGAGTCGGAACCAAAGTGGATGTTAAGATGGTGTTTACTGAAAATTGCATAATCAAAATCCATCTTGTCTCCGCCTCCACTATTTCAACTTTTTGTTTTAGTCTAAGTCCTTGTCTTAGGTTTTATTATGTTGGTCTTTTGTTCTACTCTTTGTGTTTGGTTTTGTTTTGTGCTTTGTTAGCGGACTCGGACCCGGAACAGGGAAGTTGGGAAATTTCTTAAGTTTCGAATCAGTTTCTATTTCAGTTCCGTCGCTACCGCTTTTGGGTCGTTGACTTTTGGATTGAGGTTGCATTGTAGTGAAGTGTTGGTTATCTTTCAGTTTCAACTCTGCCTAACTACATTTAATGCATTAATGACAACAGCTTGGCATAGGTAATAACTCTGATTTTTACTTTCATTAAGGATTAAATGTATCATTATTATCATTGTTAAAAACTTGAAGAGTGAAATAGAGCTACTGCGGAGTCCATTTGAGCGAATCGATTGAAGGAGAAGGAGATAATTGTTGAGAATCAATTCAGAAGGTTAGCCATGTTTTTGCGTTCAAGGTAGGGTTCTTTTCTATTGTTTCATTCCTTCGCTTTTGTGTTTTCGTTCATATTATTTGTTTAATCATTTTTGATGTTTGAATGGGATCATTTTCTTGAAGTTTACGTGTTGTTTTTCTTTGTGTTCTTTCTGTTTGTTTGTTGTTCTTATTTTTGTGTTTGCATTTCATTTTTTATAGTGAGTTAGGGCATAGTCGCTTTCGCATTTTGTCGTGATTGAGTCGTGTTGGATTAAGGTTTTTAATGCCTAGATTTAGTTAGATTTTTTCATAGTGAGATAGATTAAATTCATTTTTTTACAATGAGTTAGGGTTAGTTGAATCTTGTTTTTACTTAGGGTTTTTGTCGCGCATTCAGTCTGGTAAATTAGGAAGGGTTAAATTTGTGCCCTATTTTTTATATCGCATGTTCTAGATTAGGGTTTTGTGTGTTTCTATGATCACATTTAAAAGATTAAAATATGATGCTCTAAAAAAAAATAGTCACCCTTGGTCATATGGGGATGGTTCTATCGAGTTCCAGGATAGCCCCATGTCATTTTGAAAATTGCCTAGTTTGAAACCGTGAAGTTCTACATTAAATTGATAAAGTCGTTTATGACGTCATGGTCAACCTGGGGGGAGGCAAAAATGGAATCAATTTTGAACTTGAAAATTATATTTGCCAAAAGGTACCAAGTTCATTTTCATCCTATCTCTGGCTTCGCTTATAGTGAGAAGCCTTCTTTGAAAATAAGAATAACCTAGAAGGGAGCGAGATCAGAATGAAATAAGAATATAAAATAGAAAATCTAAGGAAAACCAAGTTTGTTTCCATTCTGGTTCCGGTTACCTTTTCATTGCTGACTTCGAGCCCACTTCTTGTTAGTAGAGTTATCATTCTAGTTTCGACTCTGATCCCAGCAGTGTGTTAAAATAGAGTATTTAGAGTATGTTTCTGCCTGGTTCCACCTATGATGTATCCATGAAAAGTATGGTTTTAAAGAATGTTTTATAATGATATTCAAAGATCTAATCAGAGGTTTTTCTGGCAGGAGAGCTAGAAAATGTCAGGAACATTAGGAGAAGCTTCCCAAAGAAATCGGCCTATAGGGACATCAAAGGTAGCACCCAAACCAAAGAAGATCAAGCCTGAATAATTACCTTATACCTTGAGGTATAATCACTGGAGCCCCGTTGTGAAAGTGAGGAAAGTAGAATCAGATTGGTTGGACATCACTGATACCAATTTGGGCCAGTACAATTTTGAGGAGCTATATGCAGAAACCTTTGCAGAATGGGAAAATCTAACAAGAAGGACACAAAGAATTGTTGATTCTAGTTTGGCACATATCATTGTATTTCCTTTATCAATCCAATCCCCGGAGTTGATCTTAATGATAACTAGTGCCTACAATCCTATGACTAGACAGTGCATGGATTCCCAAAATAATGTGAGCATTGATCTCACTCCTCAGGCATTTCAAAATATATTCAATGTCCCAGATCCTAAGAACTTGGTGAAGTTGGATGAGGCAGAGGCCTTGGAAAAATATAGTAAGTATAAGGACTCCAATAAGTCTCATTTGAACAAAAAGTGGTTGAAGATAGAAAAGACGTATCTAAGCAAGCTTGCAGACTAGCCAAAGAGGGCAGATTTCTATAAGGAGGTATCAGATTTAATCATGATGTTGTCTAGGGTTTTAGGGAAAAGAGATACATTTGGGTTCAAGAAGTGGATGTTTCCTTTCATCCAGACAATCTTAAATGGAGCCCAATAGTTTGATTGGCTGATGATTATGTCAAATGATATTCATGATTAACTGACTAGTGTTAGGTAGACTAAATGTTTCTTTATGACTTCTTACATTGTGTACGCAGTAGCAAGGTTGGGTATTTTCCTAGGTTCGAATAGAGTGGGCATAATGGGATCTTTGGATGGATAGAAGAAAGTGTGGGAGCATTATGACTAGTTGTCTCTTCCGGTTGCTGAGACTCATCTAAGAAGAGTCAATGATGCATTCATATATGTAGTCATCAACCAATTCAGTGGGGATGTAGGGTACCGACTGAGTCAAGAAGCCATGGCATTCATTGTTGAATGGGGATGTTGGTACATTGAATACCCCAAATTCACATATTTCAGGTTGGTTGGTTTTGAGGGTCATCCACATTTGCTTCCAAGGTGTTGTAATAAAAGGATAGTGATGATGGAGTTTGTATATCAGGCTCTTGGGGTTAATGCTCAGCTTGGAATAAAACATAAGAGAGGATTTCATAAGTTTCCCATGAAGCTGGATGAGTATGGCTGTCAGAATTTGGTAGGAGCAAAGGTGGTCTGCAGGGAGCTGATACTATTGAAGTTGGGTTTATACATAGCTCGTAATTATTTTGACCCAAAGGGTAAGATGCATGCCTTGTTGCCTTCGGTGTTTGACAAACATTTCAATTTATTAGAAGAATTTTGGAGTGACCAACAAGATGAGTATGATCTAAGAAAGAAGAATTATGAAAGATTATCTGTCTCAGTCATGTCAGAGCTTGGGGTTAAAGATAACATTCCTAACACATTGGTGGATGATGGAATTAAATTGGATCCATCCTATGAAGCTTTGAGCATTGGCACCAAGAGTGTAGATTTAATTGACTGGGACAGTGAGGAAACCATTGATATTAAGTAGATTGGAAGGACAGTATTGGATAGGAGTGTGCAGTGGTTGATGTTAAGAACTCAAGCAACTCAAGGACTAGCCCCCAAACAGGGTAAGGGATACAAAAGGATCAAAAGGAAGACACCTTCTTAAGAGCTTTGGGAGTTCTTTCCTCCAGACATCGTAGAGATAGAACTTGAAGCAACAGGTGATGAATCGGAAACACAAGAAGAAGAGGCTCAAATAGGATCAGTTGTTTCAACACCAGCTTTAGGAGAATTTTCTACTCAAGTCCTAGTAGCAAAGCAGCGAGGTAAAGAGGTGGAAAAGGAAACTCTTTATGACATAGATGAATCCATGAAGGGAAAAGGGGTAGAGATTCATGATGATGGGACAGATTCAGATAAGACTAAGTTAGAAAAAGATATGCAAGAAAATATGCCTCTAGAGGAGGATACTGAGCAAGTGTTGACACAAGAAGATCAATGGACATTGTTTGAAGAGGCAAAAAAGGATTCTGATGCAAGGGCTACAACCTTGGAGAAACAAAAGGAAATTGTTGCCAAGGCACAAGCTGATGCTATACTACACCAACAATAATTAAAAGGAAAACCAATTGAAGCTAAGCCAGCAGCTGTTGAAGTAGAGAGACAAAAAAGGCAACAAGAATATGAACTCAAGGTTAAAGAAGAGAATGAAAAGTTGGAACTAATACAAAAGATTCATGACCTTGAAGAAGAGAAGGCAAGAAACCAAAAGGAGAAAGAAATCTTGGTTTCCAAGTTAAAACTTGTTGAGGAAGCTTTCCAAAAGGAAGGAGAAGCAGACCAATTACGAAAGGAAAGGGAGGCCGAAGAGCTAGTTAAGAAACAACAACAAGAAGAAGCAAAGGCAGAAAAGCTTAAGGCCTTGGAGGTAGAAAGACTAGAGAGAAAAAGACTAGAGGCTTTAGAGAAAGAGAAACTAGAAAAGAAAGCTCTAGAGGAAGAAAAAATAGAAAAAGTGGAGAGAGATCGATTGGAGGAAGAGAAGTTGAAGAAAGAAGAGGAAGATAAGAATATACAAGAACAAAAAGATAGGAAAGAGGCTGAAAATCTTGTGCAGATACATGTGGTGCAAGAACAACAAGAGAAAGCAAAGGGTGATTCTCAATCCCAGGTAAATATGCAGCCACCTTCTACCATTACTTCCTCTCCTACTATGATGACTACTGCTCCATGTGCTCCCACTTGGCTAAAACTAGACCTGTAGAAAATAATAGTAACACCTTCCCAACCTCTCAATTGGGAGGATATGATGAAAGAGATTGAGTACTGTTATCTTGGGAAGACCCACTAGGAATCAGTAGATGAACCTAATTGATGTGGTGGCTTCAACAACCAAGTCGAGAATAATAAAGGATAAAAAAAAGAAGGACAAGCTTAAGGCTCAGTTGGATCAATTACATTCATTCTTGAAAAGTGTCTTCTCTCTGAGATCACAACATGTAATGACCTTTGAGACTCCTATTTGGTTAAGTAAAAAGGAGGTAGATGATTTGGTGTAGGTAAGAGGTAAAGCGGAGATGGTAGACAGATGGGTAGACAAGTTGAATCGGGAGTAGGTGAAGTTCTGGTTGAGGGTTTTGTAGTTTACAAAGGCGCGAAAGGGTTAATAAGAGTAATGCATAAATACATTGAAGCATCGGAGAAACAAGAAGAGGAGTATAAAGAGTATAGTCATAAATTGGAGAAAGTTAATACATTACCTTTGACTACTCTTCTTGAACAGTCAATACTTGAGGAAGAGAATAAATATTTTGTTGGAAAAACCTCTAGTATATTCTGATTCAGAGAAGATTTCTTGTATAAACATAGGAATGAGGTTGAAGAGGCTGTTAATAATTTGACTGAACAGTTTGAGGAGATGGAAGTAGTCATTGCTATCATTGTAGATGCAAATGTATTAACAAAAGAAGGCATGCCTTTGAGGCAGATAAAAGAGAAATGGGATGAAAGATTTAGAGGACTCATGCAGAAAGGAGATGATGGAGAAGATTTGATGATAGATCCATTAATGGATGTCAAAGAAGAAATAAAACTTGCTAGAAGAGAGTTGACAAAGATGAAAGGTATGAGAGGGTTTGTTGCAGATGAGTTGGAGCTTATTAAATTTGAGGATAGCTGGGTTGATGGGCCAGAAGTGGATACATTACAACAAGTCTTCGCTAGTTATGATGAGTTCATTGCAGATCCATCTTCACATGCATAAATCTCCTGCTTGCATGATTTCCTTCTTCTTTGCACTGCATACAACACTAACAGTTTTGAGACGCATGGCATGTTTCTCTTTTGTTTTTCTATTCTCTAGTTTAACTAAACATCTAATGTAAGAACTCAAGATCAAATTGATCTGAGTCTCCAAGAAATTTTTGTTCCTAAAAGGGTGGATGACTTAAAATAGAAGTGGAGTTTGAATTTTGTATATCTATAAATACCCTTTGGGTATCATATTGTAAAGAAGTCGGCTAATTGAGAATAGAATTGGCTTACCTGATATTAGGAGATAGAATTTTGTAGTGATTACTGAGAGATACATTGTTGCTAGATACTTTACAGTTAATAAAATTGTAGGTTTTCTCACAATATGGTGTTAGAATTGAGTTGTTTTACTTGGTAAGGCTGATAAGTTATAATCTATCTGAATGCAAGTGATTGTCCTAAAGCATGCTAGTTTCTTATGTGATGAAATCCATTAGAAGAAACTAGATTTAAGGATTATCTTTTTAGATTATCATTGAATTGAAGTTATTAAAGTCTGTTGATCTATGACCTTGACAATGAATGGATGTGTGTTTTTAAATCTTGGAGATAGTTGTGATATGCGAATAGTGGTATTAAATTAAGCACCTTAGATGCATGCAATGGTATAGTTTATTCTTTAAATTGTGTCATGCTTTGGTTTTGTGATCTATTGGAAAACATTCATTGTTGAAGGTATGTGTCCAGATGTTAGATAAATTTGATTCATACTTACTAGTTTACCCTTTGATTTATCTTTTTCTTTTGTTTGAAACCCACTTTATTTACAAGAACGGTTTCATAAAATGAGTCATCGCTTGAATATTTTGTTACTAGCACAATCCCCTTGAACATTACAGTTGCATGAATTGATTGAGTGACACCAGACAGTTGAGAACCAACTACCAAGACCTTGGGAGTTAGGCTACTATATGTTGTCTTTCTTTTTCAGGAGAAATAGAGTAGAAAATATTTTGTTTTAACATTGTTTGTGTCATTTTCACCATCAACATATAGTACGAATTTTTTTTTCGTCATTTTATTGTAGGTTAGGGTACGGAGTTTTCTGATTTTTTTGCAGGTGTACGAAACGACGCATTTGACAGTTTCTACGACACAAGTGACATTCTGAGCCACATCTTCCTATTGAAGTGATGCATCTGCTCTGCTAAGATGCATCTGCCCTTCCAAACGATGCATTTGCAGAGCTGAGCTGCATTTGAAAACCCAAAAATTGCATCCACTCCTATCATCAATAGTCAATTTTCTGAAAGCCGCATCTACCTTCCAAGCCGCATCCATCGAGGTGCATCTGCGAGAGTGCACCACATTTGACTGGTAAATTTTTATTTTTTTCTAGAATTGTTATCTAGATCCGATGCGACCACGAACAGTCTTTCTTTTTCATGGGATTAAAATGAACCAACCCTAGGGTAGACATTTCATTTAAAATCTATCAATCCTAGGATAGGCAATTTAATTGGAAATTTATCAATCCTAGGATAGTCACCACATCTTCTATTTTTTTTGGTTAAAATGAACCCCATGACTGTTGTGAAGCAATATCTTCACTTAGAGTAAAAAAAAATTCATTTGGGTTTAAAACTGAACAATCTTGTCTATTGTGCTTGATTGGGTAATAGACATATGCTCTCTCCTTTACTAGGTGATCAAAACATTAGACTTACCCATTTTATCTTTATGCACTTTATTGCTTTATTAAAACCTTTAGAAGACCCGCTGTAGTGGGAAAAATTAGTCACCCTACGGGAATGACCTAAGTGGGAACAACCAAAGCCATATTTTCCAATCCACTATAATCAAAAGTGAATTTTGGGGAAACCCATATTCAACGGCAGTAGGGAAGATAACCATCCCCAAATTATTTGTTCTAAAGATTGGGAGGTCTCTTGAGGGAGTTTATCTATTTGCCACACTGAATGAAAACCTTGACTAAGAACCATAGTGTAGAGGCCAGTCGTGTCAATAACCAAAAATTGTTTCAATCACAGTGCAAGGAGAGGGAAGAATCTCCCCCCAAGACACTCACCATATATTCTTCATAGACTATTTGCTCAAGGGATTTGGTATCCACTTCCATCACCTTGAGTATGCACCTGGAAAAGACAAAAACATGGGTGCCCTCTAGGGGGTGACATTGTTGTGTGAGTTGACATGATTTTAAGATGTGGGCTATGATTAAAACGATGACATTTTGACTTTTAAGAGTGAGTCTATTTGAAGTAATGCAATTTCTATGTGTTTGCTAACTATTTTCAAATGAATTTCAACAAACTAAACATTAGAAAATCTGGATCAAAAACTTATCAAATCGGCCAAACGGTCTTCTATTTGCCAGAATTTAATTCAAGCGACGTAATTGCTCTGTCAAACTGCAATTGCCATAATTTGAGCCACAATCACTCTGCCAAGTCACATCTGCTAAGTCCTAAGCTGCATTTGTCCTGATAAACTACATTTGAACAACACAGAGCCACATGTGCTATCTTGAGTCGCATTTGAACCTTCTTGAACCGCATTCTCTATGCTAAACTGCAATTGCCATCTTTCGGGCTGCAACTGAGTGTCATTCAATACATTGACTTGACCAAAGGTTGCATCTGCAAACATGGACCAGAACTGATTATCTATGAGCGGCAAATGCCAATCTAAAAACCTGCTAAAATCCTACAACACATTAGTAATTTGGCAACACATTTGCAAGAAGTGCAATGCATCTGACTATTGTCCAAGATATTTTGCCACACTACAATGCATTTTCCATACTGAAACGCATTTTTTGTAATGAACCACATCTATAACCTAAAATGCCGTATTTTCTTGTCATTTGGAAAATATTAATTTTGTCAAAAAACCAGAGGCCAAACTTTTTCAAACATATTTTCCTGACATCCTTTTCCAACAGTCTCTGTCTAAAGCTAGCAAAGCACTTGTCCAATACATCCATCTTTGAATTTTAGTTTTCATCTAGCTCGCAATCCATCATCCTCATCTTCATAGGAAAAGTCTAAAGTCCTCAATTACACACCTTTGGGATAGGAAAACTTTCCTTTCTTTTTCAAACCATTGTCTCAAACATACATTGTCATTAGACCAAGTCAAAGAAAATCAATCCTAAGCCATTTTCCTTTGGTGAGCTATTTCCAACTCATAAGTCTAGTGTGGAAATCTCACTTTTTCATTTTTATCATCTTTTCCTTCAAACTAGTCCTTTGAAAATCCAAATTGAGACATTGGCCAAACTTTGAATGCTTAAGTGAACCTTTCCTAGAAATCATTTGACATAAGGCATCCCCTTTTATCGCTTTGTATTATCACCTTGCATAAGTCCTAGTCTCATTTCATCCACCATCATGTATTCAAATCACTATGACATGCTTGCTAGTCAAATTGAATGCCAATTTATTGGTAATGGTCAAGCACAACCTGCTAGAGACTTCAAAACACTTTACCTCCAATCCAAGTCCAAATTTACAACCCCTAGCCCTCCATCCATCTATCCATATTATCAACAATCCATGAGTCCTAGTCCTCTTTCCATCTACTATCAGGGGTCCCCTAACACCATCCATCAGACTAAGTCACAAAAAAATCCCATTGGTCATACCCACCCTAACTTTGAAAAGGTAGATCAACCATCCATCAATCCAAACAAGCTATCCACATCATATCCTAGTCCATCATTCAGGTCATATCCTAGTCCTCCATCCAATAAAAATCCTTGTCATCCAGTCATGTCCTATCCTAGTCCATCATTCCTCAACCAAGTCCAAACCTCCATGTCACATACCAATCCATTTCAAGACACTCCTTTTTTTCAAGTGAACACATCTGGTCATGGTCTCCAAAGTCCCATCCCATTTGATAAACTCGAAGATACATGTCAAGAGGCAAGTTCAAAGCACAACATTATAACATCACTGTCTTGTCAAGATCAAAGTGGTCCATTCCATGACCCCATCTTTACATCCATTCAAGAAGTCCTTCTAGACCATCATGGCATACCAAATACACCTATCCTTGGTCAAGAGTCCATCCATAACCATGTCATTCAAGATGACCCTATCCTTGTTCAAGACCCTATTTTCAATCATGACATTCAAAATGCACCCATCTTTGATCAAGACACTATCTTTGATCATGAAGTCCACAATGATCCACTCCTTGACCTCTATGTCATTCATGATGAAACACTTGAAGATGATTCCATCCAAAATTCAAGTATTGACACTCCCAAAAGTGAGACACTTGCCTCCATGGGACACATAGATTATCTACCACTAGAATAAGAGTCTTCTAGCATGGACATATTTCCAAATGATCAAGCTATAAATAAATTCAGTGGGCTCTATGACAATGACCATGAAGATGGTTTTGACATCAACCTGGAAGCACCAACAGAGTCATCGGAATCTAACATGTTAGATTTCAAACCAAATATGTCAATCATAAATCTATCCAACATGTCAATGAAGCTACAACATCCTATCAATTAGGATCATCTATCTTTGTTAGAGCAGGCTTTCTTATAGATGAGAAAATTCAGAGTAAAGGTTTTCAACTAAATAATGATGGGTTAGCATCTTGCTTCCAAAATGATAAGTATCCCATTGCAAACAAAATATGTTAGAACATGCATTATTAGGGAAAAGGATTAGGCCTACACGAGCAAGGAATTTTGTAACCCGTACAAGTTCAAGCACATGACAGACATCAAGGTCTTGGCTATTCGTCAGTCAGAAAATCGAACAATGTTAGTGGTCCCTCCTCGATATTGGGGACAAATTTATCTAATACAAATGTCAACATGAGTGTCATGAATAGTACTTATCATAAGATTGCTGCCAAAACTCCTTCCATCCACACCATACATTGTCATTCCAACATGAATAATCCTTCCATTTGGAACCAACAAAAACAAAAGCATTACAAATCCAAAGTTCAAAATCAAATGTCAAAGGCCAGGAAATCAAACAAAAATTCAAGTGGACAAATGAAGCTAAAATGGATCCCAAAACAAAATGGATCAAGTCAAGAAAATAATGAATCAGGAAAAGAAAATATGCCAAATTCAAAAGTCAATCAAAATGTCGAGCCACAACACAAGAGGACTCCCACATACAATACATTTCAACCTCCGTCAAAATGGTCATCAAGAAAGACATATAAAAGTGTTGGTTCCAAACACTATCCTAATCTGACACCCAAAGCTTCGAAAATAAAAACCAATACATCCAAACATCCAACCAACCCATCCATGTCCACCATCATCTGTCATAATCCTACATCCTCCTTTAAGTTCAAACATCCCATGTCACAAATCCGTCACATCTTGGTAGCAACTCTCTATCATAAGGACTCTCATGGCACTCTATTGTGATGTGCATATTCTGATAAGGCCAACTCTAGTATCAACAAGGATCACAATGGCATCAATCAACTGTATGCAAGCGCTATCATCCTGACAAGGAAACTACTTTAGAAAGGTCATTATTGGCATGTCATGGCACCAGTCTCTACATCGACATCATCAAAGGCTTCATCATAGTCAATGTTCATATAAAGCATCAAGGCTATCTCGAAAAATTCAAAAATACAAAAAAATTGGAAAGACAAAAATAGTAAAGAGAAAAAAATTTGTCCAATAGTGAAAACCATTCTTATGGAAGTTTGGATAAGTACCATGATGAAAAACTGGAAAACAGGCGTCATGTGTAGAATAAATCATCTATGCGGACCATTACATTTGGGGGCAAGTTGTCTCATCTCCCATTCCCTTCACATGAAATTTTCATCCATCCATTTGAGCCCTATCATGTCCATCCATTTTCCTACCTATTTTGATCTTAAAAAAGAATAAGACAAAAACACAAATCATGCTTTGGAATTTTTTTTGACATGTCTATCTTCCGGTCATACCTTAGTCATTGAATATCATGTCATTACCATCATAGCCTCATGTTTCATCATCCTTGGAGACCATATGATATTATCCTAGTCCAAACAATCCATTGTCCTTTTATACCTATCACCCATCTTGGTTTCCCTTGTCAATGGTCTAAAGATCCCTCATCATCCCATCTAGTCCTACTTAGGTCATTCCACATGAAACAATATGGAAAACCTAGTGCATCATCCAAAACATTCCTTGACTTTGTCCCTGGCCTTGCTACAAACTGTTATCCTCTTGTCATATCATTGTCATCTTCACATTGTTTTGGGATGTGTCCTTCCCACGTCAAACAATGTTGTCATTGTCATCATCACCTATCAATTGGTATTCAGCTTGAATAGTACAAAAATCATGGTTGTCCTTGGATTCATGTGCATCGAAATCATTCACATTCATTTGTCGCAATGTTCGTAAAACATCAAAAAGTCATAAAAATCTGAAAATGTCTTGAAAAAAGTCATAAAAATTAGAAAAAGTCTCGAAAAAGACCTAAAAATTGAAAAATGTCCTGAATAAAATACAAAAACATCCAAATCAATGTCAAAATCACAAAAACAGAGTCAAAGTAATATCTTGTCAGTCTAGTCGATCATGTCAGTCAATCTTTTGTCTGGTCTGAACTACGTTGTCTCTGTGCATTTGCTACATAGGCAAGATTCATCTGTGAATCCTCGAGACATTAGGTCAGTCCTTTTAGGTTTGTCAAAATAAATATCATAAGTCAAACATGGTCGCATTAGTCAAATAAAGTGGACATAGTCGCACTTAACACAAGATAGTAATTTGAAATGTCAATGTCAAAATTGGTCAAAATTAGACAACTTAAGTCGGTCAATCATATAGTCAAAATCAGTCAGGTTGCCAAAGTATTAGTCAAAATGTTAATCTCGTCACTTTTTGGTCCTCTTCAAGATGTGTCCTTCTTGGATGTGGACCTCGTTAAAGTTTCATTTTCCTTTTCAAGATGTATCCTTCCTAACTTTAGGCACCGTCAAACCGTTAAAACTGTCAAACTATCAAATAATTAATCTTCAACAAACAAACATTGGCAATACAATTTAATGGCTGCTAATTTTTGGCTATTTTGTCTTATATTTTTATTGACTTGTATTTTGATCATGTTACTAGCTACCTCAAGGATGTCCCATGGAGTATTTAGAGGTGCGATGATGTCTCATGGCCTATTATGTTTTTCTTTGACTACTGTATGTGGATTGTCTTGACAAAAAGACTAGGGAAAATGGGCCTCTAGTATGAGTTAGGACATTCCTTGTCTGCGACTATCTATTTTGTAAGTGGATGACCTTACACACCTTGTTCTATGTCATGCCATGGTATTTTTTGTCCATTTGTGTCTTTTTTTTATCGCCCAATGATGATTAAAGAGCAATAAATATTAAAGTACTATGGCAAATGTTGAAAGATTCTAACATGCATTTCTTTTTTTTCTGCACTAACTTGCATTTCCTTCTATCCTAACATTCACCCTTATCTATCTTTCCTATATACTTTTGTCTTTCATCTTCTAGTCCTCATCAATTTCGAGAGCACACTCTTGTCCTCTCAACCCAACTATCCTGTCAAGGGGTTATACCGCTACCCTCCTCGTCATTCTTCCTCATCTTATTTTGCACTAGGGCATATGTTTGACTTATTTTCTTTGCCACAATGTGGCAGGCTGCATTATGACAAAGAGGGGAAAATGTAGACACATAAAAATGACCTAGACTTGCAAGCTCTATTTTAATCTTTTTCTTCCTGGCATAATTATGACATTTTAATTATGTTCTTGGCTCACTTTCGACTATTAACTAAATAATTCATGATTATTTAATTAATTCATATATGTTTATTCTTCATGATTATTAAATAAATAAATTTTAATTATTTATTTAATGCATCACTAATTGTCTAATGTCTTCCTATAATTAAATAAATCTCTTAATTTATTTATTTAATTATTCTTGTCCATTGTGTCTTCTTGATTATTAAATAAATAAATTTATTTATCTATTTAATATGTCACTAATTCTTAAAAAGTCCTCCTATAATTAAATTAATTCCTTAATTTATTTAATTATTGCCACCTTCACATTCCTCTCATTTTAAATAAATCTTATTCATTTAGTCCCGCCACCTAGATTAAATAATTTTATTATTTAATTTCACCTCTTTTATTGTGCTCATTTTAAATAAAATCTTATTTATTTAAAATAAGTCCCACTTTATAAATTCCCTCTTTTAGTAAATAATTTAAATTTAAATTATTTACAGTCACATGTCCCACCCTTTTTGAATTAAAATAGTTTTTAATTCAAAAAGTCAACATCCCCTCTTGAATCAAATAATTTTAAATTATTATTTGATTCTCCAACAACTTCGGTTTGTGTGCCTTGTCACATGCATTGTCAACCCTTGATTTGATTTTTCTAAAAATCAATCTTGTCCATTCATTTCGAATTTGACCTAATTTTTCCCTAACCCTAATTGTGGGTTGCTTTATTGAATCTTGTCCATAGATTCTAGGGCACTTGTCAATCTTTAATCTCATCCATCCATACAAAATTGCATTTTCTATAAAATGTCAATTTTGTCTTCATTTTTCTAGTTCTCTCTCTATCTGACATTTTCATCTCTTATCTCTTATTTTTAGAATATCGTACATTTTCATATTTTATCGTCTAACATTGTCTTTTGCAGATTATTTACTTTGCATGTAGATTTATATTCTCTTGCATTTTAGATTAAATCCTTCAACACTTGCTAGGTCATGTCATAAATTTAGTTTTCTCACACAAAGGCTGAGGGCATCCATTATATTGCAGTAAGTAGAGGAGCTTCAATAGAAGTGAGCCATGGAGGAGAGAAATGGGTGATATTGTTCTAGTGTCATTCCTTTTCTCTTTATTCCTCCCTTCCATTTTAATGATTGATTGATATTATTAATGCATGCATGTTCTAACCCTAGAATCAATC
Source organism: Sequoiadendron giganteum (assembly GCA_007115665.2). NCBI lineage: Eukaryota > Viridiplantae > Streptophyta > Pinopsida > Cupressales > Cupressaceae > Sequoiadendron > Sequoiadendron giganteum. The sequence continues at coordinate 105,589,951 of CM021101.1, forward strand.
TTGCAAAAGGAATAATTTTAGATCATTACAGTAACTAAATCTGAAAGTTGAATGCTCTGCTATTTTAGTTTGTTCTTCAATTCGAGTAGTTTTTCTTCATGTTTGAATTACAACATTTCTATCCCAAATGATATGACTTTGAGGATGATTTTTAGCAATATATTTGAAGGAGTTTGGGGCATAATATTTATAGGATCTGTTGTCTCATCATCTTTAGGTATAATCTCATGTTTTGTTTCTAATTCTTCCTCATCAATTTGTGCATGATTGGTTTCTAAATGTAATCTTTCATAAAATTTCACATTTATTGCCTCAACAATCTTATTCAGCCTTTTATTATAGCATTTGTAGGATTTACTTTGAGTTGAGTATCCCAAAAAAATACCATCATCATAATTTGATTGAAAGATGCCTAGATGTTCATCATCTTTCCTGATAAAGCATTTATCACCAAAGATTTTAAACTTTTTTACAAAAGAAATTTTTCCATGGCACAATTCATAAGGAGTGTATTTTGATTTCACACTAAGTTGTACTATGTTTAAAATGTATATAATGGTACGAATAGATTATTTCCAATACATGTCTAGCAATTTAGCCTCATCTAACATGGTTCTTGCAATCTCCTTCATAGTTATATTCTTATGTTCAACAACCCATTTTGTTGAGGTGTTCTAGAGGCTTCATATTGTCTTTTAATACCATGCTGCTCACAATAATCAAAAAAATCCTGAGAGGTTTACTCTCCTCTTTTATAAGATCTCAAGCATTTGAGTTTTAGATCAGATTCTTTTTCAACCATTTTACAAAATATTTTGAATCTTTCAAATGCTTCTGATTTATGTTTAAGAAAAGTAATCCATACTATTCATGTATAGTCATCCACACACAACATCAAATACCTTTTTTTTCCATTAATTGACCTTGTTCTAGTTGGGCCACTCAAATATGTGTGCACCAGTTATAAAGGCTTAGTTGAAGAATGTTATTTTGACTTAAAGCTTACTCTAGTTTGTTTACCATTTAAAAATTCTTTGGACATAATTTTTTTTGGTTTATTAAGAACTAGTAAACCTCTAACATTTTAGTTTTTAGTGTTTCTAACTAGATTACCAAAGTTTATATGTCCTAAGTTTTTGTGCCATAACAAGCTTTCTTCTACCTGACCCATTAGAAACATACCTTCATTACTATCATTACTAGAGGTGCCTAGAAGGTTATAAACATTACCTTTAGTCCTTTTACCAACTACAATAGTCCTTCCAGAATTGTTCTTGATCTCACATCCATGTGAAGTAAACATGACATGATAGCCACTATCATAGATTTGACTAACACTAATAATGTTGTGTTTTAGCCCTTCCACACAATACACATCATAAATGGGTGTGTCCTCATTTAGTACAAGTGAAAATGTACCTTTAATCTATATACTAGTATTATCACAAAACTTTACATATCCACCAACATAATCTTCAAGTTTGATGATTTTTTCCTTTTCCCCTCTCATGTGGTTAGAAAAACCACTATATAGGACCCATAAGTCCTTATTTTTAGAATGAAAAATAGTTTGGAATAGAATTGATTGCACTATGATTTTAACAAATTTAGGTTTCCAAACTATTTTTGTTTTCTGTTGTTTATTATGTAGATTAACTTTGCATTGTTTGACTATATGTCCCAAAGTGTTGCATTTAAGACATCTGACTTGATTAACAAAACCAGATTACTGCTTATGTCCAAACCTTGGTATTCTAGAAGTCATGAGTTTGTAAGTACTCACTTTATGGCCAGATTTTTTGCATGACAAGCAGTAACCATGAAAGAAAGGATTGAATCTGAATGGTGTTCTTTTATTTTCAAAAGAAAGTACATAATTCTTACTAGATTCAAAATGATTTGGTTTTAAACTATTTTTTGTAGAAGTAGATTTTTTCTTTGAAGTATCGATTGAACAATCACCTTTTTCGAACTCAACACCAATTTTATCTTTATTTAGTTTTTGCTTGCTAAGCATATCATTGAGTTTTAATGTACTTTCATAATTTTCAGTTTTCTTTCTAAGACTAACAACTTCTTGTTCCAATTTTTGAATCTCTTTGTATTTAGAGAGTTATTTTAAGATAGTCCTCAATCCTCTTAGATTATTCAAGCTTAGTATTCAAAGAGACTATTGCTTGATCTGGATTTTTCTCTTGAGTAAGGACTTTCTTTTCAAGTTTTTTAATTTCCTTTAAAGTGCATTTTAACTCACCTTCAAGATCTATTTCATCATCTTCTAAATCAATTTTGTTGTTTGAATATTCTTGCAGTTTGACTTCAGCCATAAATAGGGTCTCATCTTCTTCAACTAAAGAGTCTTTTGTTTCAGTTTTGGTTTCATCTTTACTAAATATACTCTTTTTCTTTTTGCAATTGAATTTAATTTTAGGTTTATAGACCTTCTTCTTAGACTATTTGTCAGAAATTTTCATCATCACTATTTTGATCACCATAGGGGCATTTAGCTGTAAAATGTCCAATTTTTCCACAATTGAAACATTTAAAGGGAAGTTTTCCTTTGTATTTTCTTGATCCCTTTTACAGTTTTCTAACAAAGTGAGCCTCTTTTGAATCTGAGTATTCTGACTCACTTTCTTCTATATTTTCTTTTTTCTCAATTTTAAAAGTAGTTTCTTTTCCTGTTGGATTTCTTTTGCTTGTTCTCATTTCAAAAGTAGTAAGAGTTCCTTGTAAATTATCTAAGGTAAGCTGGTAAAAAAAATATTTTCTTCAAGGGTTGATACCTTAGTTTCATATTTAGGATGCAAGGTTCTAATGACCTTCTTAACCACATCAAAATCTTCTACTTTTTCTCTTAACCCTCTCATTTCATTAACAAATTCATCTATTCTCAAAAAGTATTCAACTACTTTTTCATCATCCTTCAATCTCATTTCCTCAAACTGAGTTTTGAGAGTAAGGATTTTTGACTATTTGACTTTGTCATTTCCTTGATAAATATTTTCAATTTTTTCCCAAATTTCCTTAGCTAATTTGAAATGCATGACTTTAACAAATACATCTTTGGTTAAACCACACAAAAGATCATGTTTAGCTCTAGCATTAGTTTCATACTTATTTTCAGCAGAATCTGAGGGTATTGTGGATTGAACAATATACCCATCTAGAACTATGCTCCATACATCAAGATCAATTGTAACCAGATATGTTTCCATTATGATTTTATAGATTACATAGTTTGTACCATCAAACACTGGAGCTCTAATCACATAAGTACCTTCTTGAACTTGTGACATGTTTGACAAACTTCCAAAAGCATAATCTATCCTAGGTGGATTAGACCTATGAAAGGACCCTATTCTCTGATACCAATTGTTGGAAGATTGAAATCACTGAAAGGGGGGGAATCAGTAATTTATAAAAGTCAATTTTTTTTAAGACACCAAGGATTTAATTGAATTTTAAATTGAAACACCAAATGAAAATTCATAGAACAAATTTGACTTGTTCATGAATAGTATTGTGTTTGCATGAACCATGAGTTAAACATATAACATTAACAGAGGTTGAACTTAACACTTTTACATGTATTAGAGCTCACATTAAATCATAACCTTTTATGCATGAAATTTGACATAAACATTCCCAGATATGAAAGACTGATAATTAACAATCATTCAATGCATTTGATGACACATTAAAATCAGATAGATAAGAAAAACCACACACATCAAACCATTGCATAAAATAGTATATGTCCTAAGTGGAAAACCCTCTTAGGGAATAAAAAACACTCAAAAAATATTTATCTTTATTCACTTAGAGCACCAACTCCTTTACAATGCAAAACAATTATAGTATTCTATGAGAACCCTAGAAGTGAAATTTGCAGTCCTAGAATCTCAATAGAATACCATATATATTTTCAGTAAGCACATTGAAGAATGTTGTGTGAGAATGAAAAAATCTTCCTTAAATACAATAATCTGAGAATCATTGTTTTAGAGATTTTTAATACAAAATTGTTTGACTTAGGAACACTGAGAGGGGGCTTGAATCATTTTTCTAAAATATTTAACTTTATTAATATGATTTCAAAACCACTTACAACATTGAACTGAAGGAAATATGCAAGCACATAAAGCAATCATCCACAACACCATAAAAATGATTTTTACATGGAAATTGTGTTAGGGGAAAAACCACAGTGGAGGTCAATCCACAATTTGAGTACTCAACTATAAGTGTTTTATAGATGGGAATGCACATGCATTCAAGCACACTGCGTAGAGCTCACTACTCAAAATAGAAAGGATCACTACCTTACAAAATGTTCAAATTAAATCCATCTAAGGAATTGAACTAAACAAATATCATCTATCAATGTCGATTATAGTTTCAGTTAAGCACATTAATCGATCTCTGGCCTTATGTTTGATTATGATTTTTTTTCTACTCTACTTTTAATGCACATCATACTTCATTCACTCAAATTCGCATCACACACATACCTCACATATGTCTCAAAATGATATAAACAATTGATCTTATATATCTGCAACAAGGGATAATATCATCAAAATATCAGTTTCAATGAAACATAGAATATTTTCCAATTTTTCGGCTCAAACCACAAATAATTTTCAATGAACATCATCAAAATTTGGCCATAGCATAGTGAGGACCCAAAAAAAAATCCTCAAACCTGAAAATGCTTAGAACAATTTCTCCTCGAACATTTGTAACACGCCACATTCACTTAGTCGGTCTTCTCGCACTGTTTAACATAAAATAATTGACTGGATCTCCTAAATCATACACCAATTTATGCACCAAGCTATTCCAAATACCCAAGGACTTTCCCTGAGATCCACAACACGAGCTAATAAACTAGTAATGCAAGTAGGTTCAACTTTAATTGGATACCATGTTCTTCATTTTGTCTCCTGGTATGAACAAATATTGAAGTGAATACTAGATCAATGACATAGGTTTCCATCAATGACAACACCAAAAGACATATGCCAACAATATCCCCCTTTGGAATTGATGGCAACACTTAGTGAAAAATGACTAAGTGTCAACACCATCATACTGCAGTCCTTCAAGACTTCAAAAAGTCATAGTTAACACAACTCCCCCTAAAATTGATAAGAAATTCTTCACTACTCTCTCTCCCCCTTTTACATCAATGACAAAGCCAAAAAAAAATTCTTACAATAATCCCTTTTGGAATGTAACCAAAAACTTACTTGTTAAAAAACTGGTTCAAAATTTTGAAGAGATACAACCGCTACTTATATTAGAATATTATTTTGTATTTCTCCTCCATCTCCGGAAGAACCTTCTTCCATACTTCTATTGCAATCCCGGTGATTATAATCATGTTGTTTTTTTTTTATGTTTGGTTGATAATCTTGATGAGGGATTATGGAATGGTGATGGATTCTTCCAATATCTCTCATTTCCTTAGTATCTCAATTAATTTTTCTAGTATACATTTTGTTGTGTCCTTCACTTTCCAAAAAGTTTCAATAATTTTGTTTTTGGTGTTTTGAACATTTGTATGCTCTAACTGTAATTCTTGAATCCTTTTCTTGATTGCACCACCTTGATCCAAAAATATGTTAAATTATTGTCCAATATTGTTCAACTCTATTTCAATTTGTTCCAAATTTTCTTTGTACTTGCTGATTTCATGAGGCCATCAAAGAAAATAGTTGTAGATGTTATTTTTTGTATTTATGCATTGCCTTAGCTGATTCATGTGGCTTTTTATCTTAGTGAGAGATAATTTGTATTGCTTATTCAGGTGTAATATTACTTCTTCTTCTTCTTTGTTCTAAGACTCAGAGTCCATGATTTTCCTTGATGCATTCTATCATCTCTTTTGGAAACGAATTTTGTAAGCTCTCTAGATTGATGTGGTTGTGCAGAAGATGAGCACTTAGTATGTTTAAAATCATGTCCTACTCATATGAAGGTTTAATGGACCATATGTTTGTGATTTTATACATACCATCTCCCTCATGAATAAGCTGCAATAGATTTTCTCTAGTTAGATCACCTCGTTCTTCACTTTCTTCTGCAATTTCCTTTTCTTGTTTCAATTCAGCTATTTCCAGTTCTTTTCTTTGGGTGTCCTCAATTTCCTTATCAGATTCCTCATTTGGTATATCTACAATCACTTGTTCTTTTCCTTTCCCTTAAATTCTTGGAGTTTTGCATGTTGGATAATTATAGTCAGCAATTTATTTTACTCTTTTCTTCTTTCTCTCCATCTCACTAGAGGAGGAACCAATTTCAAGTGCCCTTACTGAAAGAGGAATACCAACTGGCTCAAACTTTCCTAGCAAACTTTTAAAGAAAATTTCATATGCTTGATCATAGTTTTCCAAATTGTTAGAGTGTATGTAAATTTTTTTACAAACTGGTTCCCTCTCTTCTCATATTACATTGTTGTTCAGTGGTAAGAAATTCAGAAAGTACATCACCAGACATATAACCAAAGTATAAAACCTAAAAGGGTAACCTACCATCTTTCTCAATTGTACATTCTCTATCAGCTGATCTTTCAGTAATCCACAAAGGTCAAAGTCCTAATATTCCATTATCATCTTGTGTGAGATGTAAATGACACTTTTCAAAGTTGTACCTTCTCTATTTCTGAAAAATATTTTGTAGGATACTCCATACGCAATGTACCTTGTCACTAAATCTCTGATTTTTGAGATTATTAATGCCCTTTGATCTCTAGTTACTCCAAGTAGGATTTCAACTTCTCTATTTCAGATTGACTTCTTTCTTGGTATATCCCCAACTTTTCATAATTCAATTACAGTTCCAATCACTTCTTTTGAGATATGGTAGGGTTTATCTAGGATTAGAATATCACCATTCCATCTTTTCAGAATAAACTTAACGATTTTTGCATTCTCGAAATAGGAAAATTCACTCCAAATATCCAATCTTTTGTGTTTTGCTTCTTTCAACCATTTTAATTCATCAGGTGACAAAAATTTCTTACAACTCTAATATTTTCATTGCTAAACTCATATAGGTTTATCATCTTACCTTTCATACTCATGTTTCTATCAAATAAGTTCTTCAACCGCACACCAAATTAAATGGAAACTTCTCAATACAACTAAAGTACCTGATGAATTAGGGTTTCACCACTGAATTATATTCACACTTTTGAAATTATGTTGTAGAGGGTTCTCCTTCTTCTTTTCTTTGACATAAAGTGGCTAATGAGGGTTCCAACTTGATTTTTATAACTTGCACACTTACAACTTTGTAATAAATGCTTTTTCCCTAGGTGTTTCAAATATCCTATTTTCTCAGTCAGTGAGAGAAAAATTCATTTGCGGACCTTTACTTGCTTGAATTTATTAATGAGTGTATTCCAATGCATCTGTAAATTATTAATACAACTTTTGACAATTATTTTGCATTCTGAAACTAACTACAGATGGAGGGGAAAAGGATATTCTTGAAAAAATCCCCCTAGGCCAATGGCCTAAAATCAATTCCTGAAGGAATTACCAAAAGCAAGTTCTAGTGCTGGCTCATTTTCTATAGTAGAGGAACTCTTGTTCACCCATGTCTTCTTCATTTGATATCTTATTTCATCCAGTCACTTTTGTTGATGTTATAGCAGCTTAGGGCTACACTTCCATTGCACACGTTTCAAGGAGAAAGCATAAATTAAATGATAGCCTGATCGGCTATTTATTTATATGCATTTGAGTTTATCATCGGTTACTTATTTGGGATGGCCTTTGACATTTATTATATTTATTTGTTTATTCTAGGAAGGCCGACCTAAGTGAGGAGGTGCCTCATTTTGTATAAGTACAAGGTCTTTCCTTGTCATTTGATATCAAGTTCATTTCTCATTTCTTCATAGCAATTCGCACTTTGAGCAATAGACCTATTTCAAGGAGATTCATATCCACACTTAGGAGAAGTGCTATTTTTCATTGTATTAAATTCACCTATGTGCTAGGCTTGAGTTGTAATTAGATTTTTTTCTCTTGTTCTATATTATATAAGAGGATTATTTGTTGGGTTTTTCTCCCTTAAGAGGAGGGTTTTCCCAGGGCATCTTGCTGTGTTTATTGTCTTATGTGTTGCAAATATATTGAGTGCTTTTAGTTATTATCTGATCTATTAAAACACTAACATGGTATCAGAGCAGGTTTGAAAAAGATCGTGATCAGATTTATTTTGCAAGCACTCACTTTAATCCTTTTCAGTCTATCTCTATTTTTTTTGAATTTTAAGATGGTGAATGGTCTGAAAATTGAGAATAGACTTGAAGGATTTTCTAACTGCACATCATGGAGGTTCAGGATCATGCTCACATTGGAAGAGAATTATATGGCTCATTTTGTGAAAACAAAAGTTCCCGAACCTGAGGAGGAAGAAGAAAAGTTGCAGTGGAGGAAGCAAGATAATAGGACAAAGAAAGTGTTGGTTGATTCCGTCAAAGACCATATTGTTCCAATTGTCTTCAAGTTGGATACCGCAAGGGAGATGTTTACAACATTGGAAGAGATGTACGAAATCAACAACACAAATCATGCCCTAACCTTGAAGCAACAACTACTTCACATTAAGATGGTGGAAGGAGAGTTTGTCATCACCTACTTCATGAAGATTTCTGAATTGAGAGATCAACTCTCTACCATTGGTCATATTATTGATGACAAGGATTTGACCATGTTGGCTCTTAATGGTCTGCCTTCATCTTGGGAGTCTTAAATTCAAGGAATCAGTGTGAGATTGAAACTTCCCAAGTTTGATTGATTAAGGGCAGACTGCATTCAAGAGGAGTCGAGGTTGGCGGCTAGAGGCATTGGTCAAATTTCAAAGAATGAAGATTTACTTGTTCTCACCTCTCATTCATCGAAGAAAGGAAAATTTTGGAAGAAAGGATTCTTCAAGAGGAATCGAGATAATGGGTCAGATGGTGCTCCTACATTCAAAAAGAAGTGGGACCTCTCTCATGTTCAATGCTTTAGATGTGACAAATTTGGTCACTATGCGAAGGATTGTCCTACCAAGCCTAATCAACATGCTTCATTTGTGGATGCGATTGAGATCTCTCCCCAAAATGATTCTAGTGAATCTATACTCTAGTCATGGGCCTATGTTCAAGATGTGAAGGTTGTGTACTGATTTGAGTGCAAGAGCAGTGTATCGTATCGTGTCCACCCCTCAGAATATTTAAGAGATAAGTATTTTTTTTTATTACCATTCTAGGCTAAAATTCAGTTTGTTGATTTGTGCAAATCTGACATTATTTACTTAGGATTATGTGTGACCAATAAATAGTGATCTTTGTGATAAGATTCTTTAGATTTATTCATTGCAAGTTCTATCATGCTAAATTGTGAAGATTCTCTTTTGAGATTAGCTCTTCTGAGAAATTGAAAGAAAGTCATGTCATGATTGATGAATTAATTATCTATTTCTCAGGAGATTTTGAAGTATTGCATGTTTGAATAATGTTCATGAATTTTTTTGTAGTTACTAATTCATGCTATAGCATTGAGATAGTCAATCATGTATGCTCCTAGTTATGGTATGTCTATTTGTTATAGTTGAGTTCCATGAACTATTAGTAATTTCTTGTTAATGATTTTAGGATAAATCAAGAAGCGTAAGAGATTGCTTTCAAGAAGAGCTTTATGCATCAGGTTGAAGAATGGAGACTCTAGCTATGAGACTAAGTGATTAGCTGAAGACATCTTTTTTTTTTAAGAGGAAGAATTAACCTTAAGAGGGAGTTCTATGACTCACTGAGAATAAGTAAGGGTTGCAGTGTTGCAAGGCTAGATGTTAAATTATTGAAGTACCTCTTCAGCAATTGGGTTCTGAATTGCTCAAGTCAACTTGGATTGGTAGCTCAGAAAATCTATTCAGAATAGAGTGATCTAGGATGCGGTCGAAGAGGACAACCCTGAATCTCTTCAGAGGTGTGCGTTGGAAACCATTTCTCTAAGGCAAGCATTGCAGGCAATCTTGGACAATGAGTTCAAGTGGTTGATGCAAGTGATTGAAGATTCAGAGGGAGCCTACTAAACCTAAAGATGATGGTTGTGTTACTCTGGATGCTATTTCAGTTGAGGTCTGCATTGATATCCTAGTATAGAAGTAAGCAGTCTTCTGTGGCACTGAGTACAGTAGCGACCAAGTACATTATAGCTTGTGTGGCAGCTTGAGAAGCAGTGTGGCTTCGAAAGCTCCTTACAGGATTGGTTGAACAAGCATTGAAGCCAACTGTCATCCCTTGTGTTAATCAAATCTTTGAGAAGCTTTCTGTCTTTTCATGGGTTTCATGATAAAACTAAGCATACCACTATATCAGAGATATGGTATTGAGGAAAGATATTCAGTTGAGGTATATCAGCACTGATGAGTAGATAGCAGTCATTCTCATCAAGAATTTTTTTGGGATAATGGTTGTGTACCTTCGATACAAGCTTGATATGGTGGAGAATGAAGTCCTAGTTGAGAGGGAGTCTCAGTATCAGTGTTCCTTTGTTTAATGAGTTCTTCTTTGAGAGAAGTTTGAGGTGAAATCCCTTGATAATGCATTTCTCTATTGAGAGAGATTTGAGGTGTAAGCCCTTGATAATACATTTATCTATTGAGAGAGATTTGAGGTGTAAGCCCTTGATAATGTATTTCTCTATTGAGAGAGATTTGAGGTGTAAGCCCTTGGTAATGCATTTCTCTATTGAGAGAGATTTGAGGTGTAAGCCCTTGGTAGTGCATTTCTCTTTGAGATTTGAGGTGAAAGCCCTTGTTTCCACCCTCTGGGAGAGCCACGGTGGATTTCATGTGTGTGACTCCATGACAGCATCATGTGAGGGAATCCGTGATGATTTACTTGTACTTGTGTGTCACCCTCTGGAGGAGCCATGGTGAAAATTACATTGAGGTGACAACATCACATTAAGTGATAAGCATTTGTACATACCATCTATGGAGGTAGCCATGATGGTTGATATCACAATGAGGTGATATTATATTTTTTTTCATATTGAGATGATGTGTCTTGTTCAGGTGGAAGTATCATCCCTAGCTGAGAGGGAGTGTTGATGTTATAGAAGCTTAGGGCTGCACTTCCATTGCACACGTTTCAAGGAGAAAGCATAAATTAAATGATAGCCTAATCGGCTATTTATTTATATGCATTTGAGATTATCATTGGTTACTTATTTGGGCCAACCTTTGAAATTTATTATATTTATTTGTTTATTCTAAGAAGGCCAACCTAAGTGAGAAGGTGCCTCATTCTGTATAGGTACAAGGTCTTTCCTTGTCATTTGATATCAAGTTCATTTCGCATTTCTTCACAGCAATTCACACTTGAGTAGCAGATTATTATCTTGTAGCAGAAGACCTATTTCAAGGAGATTCATATTCGTACTTAGGAGAAGTACTATTGTTCATTGTATTAAATTTGCCTATGTGCTAGGCTTGAGTTGTAAGCAGATTTCTACTCTTGTTCTATATTATATAAGAGGATTATTTGCTAGGTTTTTCTCCCTCAGGAGGAGGGTTTTCCTAGGGTATCTTGTTGTGTTTATTGTCTTATGTGTTGACAATATATTGAGTGCTTTCAGTTATTATTTGATCTATTAAAACACTAACAAATTTTCCTTTTCCTTTATCATCTTTTTCCATATTTCTGACTTTGTATACCAGAACCTTTCTATCCATATTTTTGTTTATCTAGGATCTTGTAATGTGACCGTATTTTTTGCAATTGTAACACACAACAGTTTCTTGTCTAGACCATTTATTCCATTGATTTTTCTTGATCTGCACTGGTTAGGAATATGCCCAAATCTTCCACAATTATAACATTTAACATTCCTTCTACTAACAAAGTTATTTGACATATTTCTACCTTCAATAGACTTATGAACAAACTTGTTGCAATTGAAACATTGACCAGAGAATGGTGAATCACTCAATTTAATTTTACTTATACATTGAGCAGCCATATGAAAAAATTTATTGCAAGAAAAATAGTATCCATTAAACTTTTGAGCATTAGGTTGTCTTACCGGATGCCTTTTTTCTTTGTTCATCTGATTTCCTTATTTGAAATTCCTTTGTCCAGATCCAAAAATTTCTCCTTTCTCATATCCAAGACCTCACTTTTTGTTTCCAATCTTCTAACCTTGAATCAACTCATCAAGCCTAATTGAGCTAATCTGGAACTTATCCTTGTAATCATTTGCAGTAGAAATTTCATCCCTAAGAATAATAATTTGTCTTTTAATCTCTTCTTCATTGTTTCTAGATTGTTGCAGTTCAATCTTCATCTGAATGAATCATCCATTAATTATGCTGCATTCCTTATATTTTTCTTTAAAGGATTGGACAATATTCTCCTGATTCTTCTCTCTTTCTTAAATCTCCTTAGTCAAATTCATCACCATATATTCCATCTGATGCTTTAGGGTAGCATTGTCTTTGGAAAGCTTTTCACATTTCTCAGTTATTTTGGTGCAGTCACGGTAGAAGGGTCCTCAAAGATAACGATCCAGGATATGTAGCTAGAGTAACACAATAGAAGCAAGATAGAATCTGGAGTTAAATGAAAATACAAATATTCTTATTATCAAAAATTTTGATTACATATAGTCAGCCACATCTAGGCTTACAGATTCGGCTCACAAGCCTAATACAACATGCTCAAAATATTGTGCTCATAAATGCAAGGAAAAATGTTATAGATCAAATTTTATATACATCCTAATCTACTTGATCTTGATTCAATACTCCTATAATGATCTATTATAAGCTTTATATCATATCCGCGGGTCTAGAAACATTCGCTTCGGCCAAAGATCATTACAATCTTTTATGAAGAAAATGTAATGTGTTCCTGAATAGGTCAACCTCAAATTTGAATTTCTTCCACGGTAGATGCACATGATGAAGTGTGGGCCTAAGATTAAGGTCAGGGACACTCCATGAAAAATATTAAAACACACTGTGAGGATCCACTTGTTATAGGAAGGATCCACAATTGATCAAACTAGTCATTAGGTTTTGAAATTTTTCTGGGGCCAGTTCCAAAAATTGTCACTTAATCTGGAAGTGATAACTTTCTAGAAAAATAACCAATCAAGATGAAAAATTGGAATAAGTAAATTGAACATGTCCACGATGAAACCATAGATCTATGAGGTCTAGTGAGTAAACATGAATAAATACCAGATCTACCAACTTGAACAAGAACAAGAGCAAAAATTGAATGAAAATATTTTTGGTTGATGCAAGATTGCCAAGAACCAAAGATGCGCCTACATCAAACATCGAGGGTTAATGAAAAGTGAGCCCCTCACTTTTTTGGTACTAGAGGAAAACCAATACGGTCTACCTCAGCCTGATAAATCCAAGAAAATCCTCCACTAGTCTACCTTTCCATTTCACTTGATATTCTTTGTATTGTCTTTCATGAGTCTTTCTCCCATCTCTAACATCCAAAATCTCTTTTATCCCATTTGATTATTGTTTAGGAATTTGTTCTTCCAATTTTGCTTTACTATCTCCACTAAACTCTACTTCATGGTATTGATGTAGATTTGCAATGTTGAATATAGGTTATATACCCATGTCATTTGGTAACTCTACTTCATATGCATTTCCTAAATCAAACTTCTTCAAAACTTTACAGGGTCCAAAATTCCTCATCTTGAGCTTACTATATGTGAAAATTGGGAATCTTTCCTCCCTAAAATATGCCATCACTTCATCTCCAACTTTAAATTCCTTATGTCTCCTCTTTTCATCTGCTCGCTCCTTATAATTTCAGTTCATATCTTCCAGCTGCAACTTTACTTGAGTATGCACTTTCTTCAAGTGTTCTGCAAATTCTTCTGCTTCTGCACTCCTTTTATCTTCCTTATTGATGTCTGACAACTCTGATATAATTCTAGGATGAACTCTAGTAACAATCTCAAAATGTGTTTTCCTCATACTCATGTTCACTTAATTATTGTAAGAAAACTCTTATTTTGCAAGGAATAAATCCAAACTTTTGGTCTTCTCTCCAACCAAACATCTTAGAAAATTTCCCAAAATCATGTTTACTACCTTTGTGTGTCCATTAGTTTGTGGGTGAAATGTAGAACTGAACTTCAAATCTATCTTCAACTTCTTCCAAAGTGTCCACCAAAAATAACCAACAAAATTTGTATCTATGTCTGAAACAATACTCTTAGGTAATCCATGCAGTCTGACCACTTCCCTAAAAAAAAAGTCTGCTACATGTATTGCATCTGTTGTCTTCTTCAAAGGAATAAAATGTGCCATCTTATAAAATTAGTGTACCACCACAAATACAAAATCATTACCTCTTTGTTTCTTTGGAAAACCAAGTATGAAATCCTTGTTGATATCCTCCCAAGGTCTTTCTGGAACTATCAAAGGTTTGTATAATCCAACATTCTGACTACTCCCTTTTCAACTTGACAAACTCTACAAATGTGCATAAATTTCCTAACATCTTTATGAATCTGGGGCCAAAATTATTTCTCACTTACCAATTTTATTGTCTTATCAATTCCAAAGCATCCTACCAATCCTCCACTATGTTTCTCTTTTACCAATTTTTCCCTCATTGAAATTTAGGGTATACACAACTAATTTCCTCTAAACAACATATATTTTTGAATGAAATAATCCAACCACTAACTTCTATCCTCCAAAACTGGTTCTTTACATGCTCTCCAAGGTTCTACAAAATCTAGGTCTTCCTCATACAATTTCTTCAATTATTCAAAGCCTAATACCTCCAATCTCATCTGTGCCAATAAATTCCTTCTCCTAATCAAAGCATCAAAAACTCTATTTGACTTTCAACTCCTATGTTTCAAAATAAAAGTATAGCTCTGCAAGAATTCCACCCATCTCATGTTTTTTTGATTCAGCTTACCCTGACTATTCAAATACTGCAAATCTTGATGATCTATATACAACACAAACTCCTTAGACAACAAGTAATGTCTCCAATTCTTCAAGGCTTGAACTATTGCATATAAATTCTGATCACACACTTAATATCTTTTCCTTTCATCATTCAACTTCTCACTGAAATAAGCTATTGGTCTTCCTTCTTGACTTAGCACTACTCCAATTATATATCCACTTGCATCATAGTCTACCTAAAATACCTTACTAAATTTTGGTAAAGCCAACATAGGCTACTCAGTCACCTTTTGTTTTAACAACTAAAAAATTTTGTCTACTCCATATGTCCACCTAAAATCCTTCAGGTCTCCCCTCATTATTTATGTCATAGGACTGCAAATAAAATTGGAATTCATAATTAAATTTTGGTAGAAACTAGCCTGTCCATGAAATGATCTTACCTCTCCAATGCTTTTTGATGTAGGCCACTCAAAAATCACTCTTGCCTTCTTAGGATCCATCTTCCATCCATCCACGGATATCACAAATCCCAAATATACCAATTCTTCCTTCATGAAAATACACTTTTTGATGTTCTCAACATCTGAAAATCTTGTCTTATATGCAACAAATATTCTTCTCTAGTCTTACTAAAAATCAAGATGTCATCCAAATAGACAATCACAAACTTACCCAAGAATTTATTCAATACCTCATGAAAGTACTAGGTACATTGTTTAGTCCAAAAGGCATCACCAACCACTCATACAATCCTTCATTTGTCTTGAATGTTATCTTCCACTCATCCCCTTCTCTGATTCTGATATGATGATATATACTCTTCAAATCTATGTTTCTAAAGTACTTAGCTCCACTCAAACAATCCATAATTTCATCAATCTGGGGAAAAGGAAATCTATACTTCACTTTGATCTTGTTTATGGCTCTAGAGTATGTACACATCCTCCATTCTCCATCCTTCTTATGGTGATAGCACACCATGTACTACACAGGGACTTAATCTTTCTTTGATCAAACCTTTTCTCAACAACACTTCCACTTGTCTATTCAATTCTTAATTTTCTATTGGTGTCAACCTTCTTAGGAATCAAGGCATAGCACATGTTCTCATGTCTCAGTCCATCCCAAAATATCCTTCCATCAACCAAGAAAATTCTACCATTTGTACAAACCTTAAATTTAGGAACATCCTCCAAAGGCAAAAAAGTCTGCTTTATTCCATTTTCAACAATAGCATATATGTTCTTCTTTCCATCATGAATAACCTATCATCATACTGCCAAGGTCTTCCCAACAAAACATGGCATACATCCATAGGCATGATATCACACAAAACTTCATCATGATAATTTCCTATCTTCAATTTCACCAAACATTGTTCACTTACCAGTATCTTATGCTCATCTTGAATCCAAGCTATCTGATAAGGCTTCGAGTGTTTCAAAATTTCCAACTTCAATTTGATCACCATTTCTTCAGAAATCAAGTTCTTTGAGCTTCCATTGTCAATGATTACTTTACAAAATTTATTAGCTACCTTGCATCTGGTCTGAAACAAATTATTTCTCTATAATAGTTTCTTCTCCAATTCACTTTGGCACAATACTTGTTGGGAAATCTGCATCAAATTTCTAGTCGACCCATTTCAAGACTTAGGCATTTTCTCCCTATTTCGGGCCTTTACCACCATACCATGGGCCATCTTGTTCAATGGTTGAGTGATGTTGTTTCCTTACTGCAACAGTCTTGTTCTAGACTAGCGGTGGCATGGTGTATTTGTGGAAGCCTGGATGACTGTTACCTCCTTACTGAGGAGGTGGCTCGATGGTGGAAAGGCAGTGCGGTGAGCGGCAGGCTGGTGGCGCTTGGGCTTACCTCCTTATCGTGGAGGTGGCTTGGTGGTGGCATGGTAGAATAGTGAGCGGCGGAGGTAGTGATAGAATAGTGTGGAAGATACTGCCCTACTGTGTGGCTTATTTACTAAGCCATGATGGGTATGGTAAGCCATTGGTGGTTGAAGGGCAAAAGACGTAGTGGTTACCACCTTATCGTAGGCTATGTTTGGGGAAGCTACGATGGTTGTGGTCGAAAGCTAGCAGTAGATGTTTTTGATTACCACCATACTATGGGCGGTGAGTTGTCTCACCACAGCACCATGGTAAGATCATTGGCATTCTAGTTGACGGTTACTGCTTTATCATTGGTTGGCCTATTGGTCCCCATGGTAGCGTGGTTTGACCATCAGCAATCCCACAGACCAGTTGTCGGTGAGCTCAAATGAACTCACTCCTATACCACAAGTCAACTTGGTTAGTGTCGCGGTAGCATGGGCAAGATCTGGATGAGCTTGGATGGCCAAACAGCCACACCATGAATGGGTTGGATGGACTCAGCATTAGTATGGGTATGGTCGAGGTTAGCTCGATTGAGCTCACTACCTTACCACAGCTGGGTGACTTGAGCTCGGTGGTGTTGCAGTAGGAGCTCAAATGAGCCCGGGGTAGAGTTTGATCAAGTTGTACTCAGTGTTAGCGTGATATGAAAATGACAAGTTGGAAGGTGGTAGTTTGGCACCACCTAATTGGCCGAAGACCAAAGAAGGATTGCTAGTTATTGCAGGTCGTGGAAATAGAACTCGATTAAGGTGATGGATTTATTGTCTGGGTGGCTCAATGCAATTTGTGTAGATCAAATGCATGCTTGGTTTTTTGATGCATGAACCTAAGGGTCATCATTTGGTTGGGACATTGAATGCGATGTATGGCTCAATCAGAGATATATATTTCAATGTAAACCAAAATGTGATAGTACAAGAATGAGCCATTGACAGAGAGAGGTTGTGGGTTTGTTTGAGTAGTATGCTTAGGCATTGAAACTGTGAACACTCTATCTCTTGGATCTAATCAATGCAAACCTATGATGCTTGAGGCTGGGTTGGCTGAGAGGATGGCTGAGATAGTTTTTTTTGAGGAGTTGAAGGGAATCTATATAGTATGTCAGATGTATAACATTGCAACTATGTGAAGGTTCTGGTTTTGTGTTGCTTCCTATTCTCTAGGTGAACAAGATGCAACTCCTATATAGGTTATTATCCTAAGATTGTATTGTAACTATTTTTTGTTGTTGAATAATACAATGGCTCGATCTTTTGGAGTGTGGGAATTTTTACCCGAAAGGGATTTCCCCACATATATCTATGTGTCATCATGTTTGTCTTTCATGTTTTTTTTCTTGTGTTGAATCTGTTAATAGTTATGCACTTACTTTCCTCAGTAGGATCGATGGGGGATCATATGTGCCTACTTCTGCTTTATGGCATAGTTTTTTGTGTCTTTATTGTGATTTTGAATTGAAATCAATAAGGGACTGGTGTCTTAGATGCTAATCTTAATGACAGAACCGAATCCATATCCCCAACAAGTGGTATCACTAGAGTTGGTTGAAGGAGGTCAAGGCTTGATGATACCAACCAATGGTATCAAATTCTTCTCCTAGTTGTTGAAGTTCTAGGTTTCCTCATGTGGTGATTTCTTAGCATGGCAAGCTTGAGGAAGTCTGGAGAAATCGATTGGTGATATATCCTATGATGAGTGGAAGTTCTTGCTTTTTTGATTCAACATAGTTTGAAAGATGTTGGAGATGACTGGAGTTGATCATGTTGTGGCAACATGGTCTAAGGCTCCTGGCTTGCAGCAAAGTTCTTGTTCCAAAGGGCATGAGAAGTGTTCATGGTTGTGGTGCAACAAAGCATGGTGCTCATACTGGGTGTCTGTGTGAGAGGCTCCCTGGCGGTATGGACTTGCTTGTGTTTCTGATCCATTATGAAGTTTTGCTTGTGCTGGGCATTTTTGACTTAGCACTGAAGGTAGTTTCTTTGGTGCTCTGCTTGCATTGAGGCTATGAAGTGACCCTGGTGGTCTGCAACTTCTGGATAGACTGGCTCTCTCTTTTGCTTATGCATGACTATGGTGTTGGAACTGGTCTGAAATGGACCTCTTGTTCCTATGTGCCTGTGTCTTGCACTTGCATGGTTTTAGATTCATGTCTTTGGATCTGGAGGTTTTGTGTAGACTTTCCTATAAAGTCTATATTTCTTTTTCATGTTCTTTCATTATTTTGGTTAACTGTGATGGTTGTGTGTAGACTCCCGAGTCATCCAAATGAGCAATGAAGATGGATATGTGTGGGTTTTTTATAAACACTGTGGTTTTGCAGGTTTTTGCACGGTCAAGTAAAACTTGTGGTTTGTGGAGCTTTTGTTCTGCTATTTGTCTAGACCCTAGCTTGGGGTGTGACTAGATGAGATAGATGTAGTTCAACATGGTTTTGAGGAGGTGTGATGTCTTCTCTACATGGGAGTGTTGGTATGAGTCTCTCTTTCAACATTCTTGTGGTATGTTTGTTGGTTTCCTAGACTATGGTGCTTGAGTTGTGGACGTGTCTGAAAAATTGGATATGTTGTTGATCAGGTGTTTGAGTCATTCTTGTCTACTTTTGTTGTTCTCTTTGATGATCTTAGTTTTGTAGTTTCCAGTGCGATGATAGATTTTCAGGTTTCATTTGGTTGCATCCACAATTTATGCAATTTTGTGGGTTGTCGTTACCTACATGTTTTCTGTGAGACAACTCGGGAGTTCACTTGTCTATATCCATGTGGTTGCAACTATGTGGTGCAAATCTGTTAGCTGACCTTGTTTGTGGTCACTTGTGCATTGGTGTGGATGTTTTGAGATGAGAGGATTAATAGTGTTTGAGTACCTGAATAGTCAGTGATGGGGACCTAAAGAATGTTAATCACGATGTCATGGAGAGCTTGGTACACTGGCTAGTGTAAGCTTTTGATAGTGATGGTGTGGTTAGTCATTATGATTGGAGAGATCGGTGTCACTGTATATTGGGAGCTTTATTAGTGACTATGGATTCATCATTTGGTGGTGAATGATCTTCTTTGGTGTTGCAGATGCTTCTTGAGGACTCTTAGATCCTCTTGTTGCAAAAGTGTTCTTTTGCATCTGTATGATCACTATTTGAAGGTGTGCAGCATCTTGAAACCATGGAATACATTGTTAGTTTTGGCTGAGTTGCTAGTGGTGTTGGTTTTGGTTTAGAGTTATTTTCTTTATTCCATGGTTACTCTTTCTTAGAGTTTTGGCATTTTGTTGTGCTCTTGAGACCATAGCTTGTTCACTTGAAGCATGGTATCTCTGAAGGGGGATGTGTAGATCATGGTTTCATGATAACTTCTTGTTCCTAGGTTGTGGAGCTTTGGCAATGGTCTCATGTTTCTTTATGTTTTGAGTACTTTGGTCATATGTTGGTGGACTTCATGATATGTGCAGTAATACAGTTTGGAGTTAACATGAAATGACAAATGTTGGTGCTCATGGATGCATGGAGAATAAGGTGAGGTTGGAATTCTTTTGAGAATGTTTCTGTTACAACTTAAAGTCCGAGTAGCCTACACCTTGGTTCAATGCAAATTCAATAGAGACCTTGAAGGAGAATGCTCTTGGGTAAGTCATGGTGACTTGTATATCTTGGAGGAGCATGTTTTCTTTTCACCTTGGCCTACTCGGTAGTGTTCCTATCAAAGGTATTTTCCCATTATACCTTTTAGGTGTGTTATGCTTTATATTTCATTGGTATGAATCTTGAATTGTTGTTTAAAAATTCTAGAGGATTCATAATGGAAGATGGATAGAATTGTGGATCTCCTTGTGCTTTTGAGGATTGACAGGAGATGGTGTATGGGTTAGTTTGATCTTCTTGATGCTTACATCCATGGTATAGTTGGGTGTTGTTAAGGATTTTCCTTTTGGGATGTGAAGAAGATCATTCTTGACACAACTGGCATTTAGAAGGGTTTGTAGGACATGTTTTTGATTTGATGTTTCTCTCTAATCTCGTCTTGTTCTTCCTATTTTTTTCATATGACTTCCGATGTTTGTGAAGCTGTGATGGTCACTATTTACTATGGTCATGTGTTTGTCACATTGGTGATGACATGAGGGGTTTTCCTTCTTCAGTCATATATGGAACCTTGGAAGAACTATGGATGATTGATAAGAGAAAATTTTCTTGCAATAAAAGGTTGTAGGTTGTGTAGATTAGAGTGAGTGTCCCTTGGAACTACATGATTACTTTCTTCTAAATGCAAGGGTTGGTGGAATTGGTATGCCTATATCATTTATGATGGTGCTTTGTTTGCACTCATCTAGGCAGTGCCCTTGCAGTGGGAGTACCTGGACATGTTCGGTCTATGACTGGTTGACACAGGGTGCTTGTTTTCTATTGAGATGGGTGGCTTTATGATGGCATGAATCTATTGTTGGTTTTCATACCTTTGAGGTATGGGTGATTGTATAGATTAGCATGAGTTGTGGGTGCTATGTTCAACCACATGGGTTTTGGTCAGTTGGATGAGGACTGTCAGGTCACTGATTGTTGTTCTAGCTGATTGGTGTTCTTGTTCTAGAGAATTTTGGTTTGTGTCCTATTTCCTATGCTTGCGTTGGTTCTTCATTGCTTTTGTCACCTAAAGGATCTGGTGCTTTCTTTCTTGAGACTGATGTATATTCAGCTTGGCTTGTTCCTTTTCTTGCATTGGATATTTGGAACAATTGTCTAAGATGATGGATATTTTGAATGTCAATTGAAGTGGTCTTGGTTGGAGTGTGAGAGCATGTTTTGGTCCTTGTTCGGGTTTTGGAGGATGTCTGAAATTCTTTGGAAAGTAGGAGATTGTTGGGAAATTTTCCTCAACTTTATGGTCGACCCATTTGAAGACTTAGGTGTTTTCTCCCTATTTCGGGCCTTTACCTCCATACCACAGATCACCTTATTCAACGGTTGGGCGGTGTTACCGCCTTACCGTGGTGGTCTTTTTCTAGACTAGCGGTCGCATGGTGTATTGGCGGCAACCTAAATGATTGTTACCTCCTTACTATGGAGGTGGCTCAATGGTGGCAAGGGAGTATGGTGAGCGGCAGGCTGGTAGCGCTTGGGCTCACCTCCTTACGGGAGAGGTGGCTCGGTGGTGAAATACTAGCATAGTGAGTGGTACAAGTAGCAAAAGAATAGTGTGGAGGTTACTGCCCTACCTTATAGCTTATTTACTAAGTCGCAGTGGGCACGGTAAGCCACTAGAAGTTGAAGTGCAAAAGACGTAATAGTTACCGCCTTATCACAGGCTATGTTCAAGGAAGCCACGGTGGTTGTGGTCGATGGCTAGTGGTCGGCGTTTATGGTTACCGCCATACCGTGGGTGATGATTTTTCTCACTGGGGTACCATGGTAAGATCATTTTTCAGTTTGGTTGATGGTTACCGCTCTATTGTGGGTTGGCCTATCAGCCCCCATGGTAGCGCGATTTTCCCATCAGTGGTCCCACAAATCGGTCACCGCCTTACTGCAGTTAGTTCTTTTAGGATGGCGGTAGTGAGGGGTTGAAGGGAGAGCTTCGCTTGGTGAAGTTTTCAGTGAGCTTAGATGAGCTCACTGCTATATCGTAGGTCGACTTGGGAAGTGTTGAAGTAGCATGCGCAAGGTCAAGATGAGCTCGGATGGCCAAATTGCCACATCGTGAATGGGTCGGATGGACTCTGCAGTAGCACGAGTATGGTCGAGGTGAGCTTGATCAAGCTCACCACCTTACCGTGGTTGGGTGACTTGAGCTTGGTGGTGTTGCGATAGGAGCTTGGATGAGCTAAGGGCAGTTTTTGATTGATTTGGATTTGGTGTTAGTGCGACAAGCAAATGATAGGTTGGAACGTGAAAGTTTGGCAATGCCTTTTTGGCTGAAGACCAAAGACGGATTGACAATTATTGTAGGCCATGGAAACAGAACCTGATTAAGGTGATGGATTTATTTCCTGGGTGGATCGAGTCAATCTGTGCAGATCGGATGTGTGCCTGGTTATTTGATGCATGAACCTGAGGGTCAACATTTGGTTGGGACATTGAATGTGATGTATGGCTTAGTCATAGATATACATTTCAATGTAAACCAAAATGTGATAGTATGAGAATGAGTTGTTGATAGAGAGAGAATTTGGGTGTGTTCAAGTAGTATGCCAAGGCATTCAAATTGTGAACACTCTGTCTCTTGGATCTGATCATTGCAAACCTATGAGGCTTCAAGTTTGGCTGGCTGAGAGGCTGTAGAGATAGTTTTTTTCTGAGGAGATGAAGGGAATCTATATAGTATGTCAGATGTATGACATTCCAATTATGTGAAGGTTTTGGTTTTTTGTTCCCTATTATTCTTCATATGAACAAGATGTGATTCTTGTATAGGCTATGAGTATGAGATTGTATTGTAACTATTTTCTATTGCTGAGTAATACAATGGCTCGATCTTTTGGAGTGTGGGGTTTTTTACCCGAAAGGGTTTTCCCCACGTATATCTGTGTGTCATCATGTTTGTCTTTCATTGTTTTTTTCTTGTGTTGAATCTATTAATAGTTATGCACTAACTTTCCTCAGTAGGATCGATGGGGTATCATTTGTGCCTGCTTCCACTTTATGGCATAGTTGTTTGTGTCTTTGTTGTGATTTTGAATTGAAATCACTAAGACACTAGTATCATAGATTCTAATATTGATGACAAAACCGAATCCATATCCCCAACAAGACTCTCCTATTCACCAACACTTCCCCTTCTTCAATTGATTAGTGATCCAAAACGATCCTCCTCAACAAAGGTTGTTCTTGTATTATTCTCGATTTTTTTGTTTGTCTCTGCATGTTTGCATTTAAAGGCTCTATTTCCTTCTCCACCACATTTGAAACAAGTTCCCATGAATACTCTTTTCTCCTATCCTCTATCATCTTTTCTATATCCTTCATTTTAGTAGCCACCATATCCTCCTTTTCGGTAAGGGTTTCCATGATCTCTTCGATATGAATTCTCATTCCTACTGACCTCCTTATCCTTGTTCAAATATGTAAAATATCTTCTTCCTCCTCTAGTAGAAATTCTTCCTTTCTGAAATCTTCCACCTCTTCCTCTTTATATTTTCTCATAGATTTTGTTTAGCTTCTCTTCTGCTTTTAGGGCACATTGATATGCTTCATCCACACTCAACAACTTAATCAAACTGATCTCATCTTGTATAGATGAAATCAAACCATTTACATATCTGGTTACTTGCTCAATATCATCCTCTTAATGTCTAGATCTGATGTTCAACTTATAGAACTCCTCAATATACTCTACCACACTTGATTCTTTCTACTTCAGATTCAACGACTTCTTGAAAAAAATGATCTGATAGTTAGCCGGCATGAACTTTGTCTTCAATTTATTCACCATCTGATCCCATGATCTTATCTTCTCCTTTACTTTTCTTTTCCTATCTATTTGCAAATGTTCACACCAAAGGGATGCATGTCCTCTCAACTTTGTTCAAGAAAATTCCACCTTATTATCTTCTGGGGGACCTTCAAAATCATAGTACTTTTCCATCTCTGTTATCCAATCTAGTAATTCATCTGAATCCAACTTACCATTATAATTTGGTCGATTGAATGGGATTAGTATTCACTATGGTTAGGGATCTTATGAACCTCTCTTCTCCTTGATCAAGACCAGGTTCCTCTTCTTTTTCAACTTCTTCCCGTTCTTCTACTTCTTCGTCACTCACATCATCCAATGGTCAAACTCTTCTTTGGGTCGTTTCAACTACTTCCAATCTAGCAAAAATTCCTCTCAAAATATTCATTATAGTTGGGCATGCATTTCCAGGTGCTCCATTTCCTCTACCATTTATTCTTCTCGCCATCTTTACACAAGTATTTTTTAGTTTTAGGTCATATCCTTAGTCCACCACACCACAAAAAATCTTCAACAAGACTGTGCAAACTCTGACAATCTCACAAGGAATGAATCTTACTTTGATACCAGTTTGGTGTAGTCATGATTAGAGGGTCCTCAAAGAGAACAATGTGGGCCGTGAAACTAGAGTAACACAAAAGAAGCAACATAAAATCTAGAGGAAAATGTATATAAAAATATTCTTATTATCAAAAATTTCAAATACATACAGTCAACCACATCTGGGCTTACAGTTTTGGCTCACAGGCCTGATACGACATGCTCAAAATATTGTGTTCATACATGCAAGCTAAAATATTATAGATAAAACTCTATATACATCCTAATCTACTTTATTTTTGATTCACTACTTGTCTAATGATCTATTTCAAGCTTTATATCATATCCGTGTGTCTAGAAACATCCACATTGGCCAAAGATCATAACAATCTTTGATGAAGAAAATGTAACATGTACATGAATAGGTCAGCTTCAAATTTGAATTTATTCCATGGTAGATGTGCATGATGAAGTGTGGACCTAATATTAAGGTTTGGGAAACTCCATGGAATAGATCAAAACACACTATGAGGATCTGCAAGTTACAAGAAGGGTCCACGATTGATCAAACTAGTCCTTATTTTTGAAATTATTCTAGGGCCAATTCCAAAACTATCACTCAATCTGAAAGTGATAACTTGCCAGAAAAAGATCCAATCGGATGAAAAATTGGAAAAAGGAAATTGAAAATTTCCATGATGAAACCATAGATTCCCGAGGTGTGGTGAGAAAACACAAAGAAATACCAGATCTACCAACTTGAACAAGAACAAGAACAAAAAATGAATGAAAATATATTTGGTTGATGCAAGATTGCCAGGAACCAAGGATGCTCCTACATAATATTTACTTCGAGGTTTGATTCAGGTGAGCATCATCCATGATTTATTTCTCTTTTTTCTTAATCTGATCATAGAGATCCTTTCTCTTCTCCCTGAACTTAGTAATCTGATCCTTTAATGACTGAATGAATTTCTCAGCATCCTTAAGATTTGGTTTCATTTCCCAGAATTTTTCTTTGGATTGATCAAGATCATCAAGTGCCACCAAAAGCTACTGTTGAAGACTACCAAAGTCCATTACATTCCAAGATCCACCTCAAGCTATCAAACTTCTTCCAAGAAACTAGGATTTGATACCAATTGTTGGACTCGAGGAAGACTGAGAGGGGGGGTGAATCAGTGTTCTGCAATATTTAACTTTATTAATTTGATTTCCAAACCACTTACAACATTGAACTGAAGGAAAGATCCAAGAACATAAATCAATCATACACAACACCATAATGCAAGGATTTTTATGTGGAAACCTTGTTAGGGGAAAAACCATGGTGGAGTCAATCCACAATTTGAGTACTCAAATATAAGTGTTTTATAAATGGGAATGCACATGCATTCAGGCACACTTCCTAGAGCTCACTGCTGAAAAAAGAAAGGCTCACTAACTTATAAATTTTTTATTTTAAATCCATCTAAGGAATTGAACTAAAGAGATAGCATTTATCAATGCCTGATTACAATTTTGATTAAGCACATTAATTGATTTGTGACCTTTTGTCTAATTCTTCTTTTCTACTTTTCTCTACTTTCAATTTGCATCACAAATCCTTTCTATCCTTTTTATATTCACATCGTACTTTGGTCACTCGAATTCACATCACAGACTTACCTCACATATGTCTCAAAATAATATAAACAATCGATCTTATATATCCATAATAAGGGAAAATATCATCAACATGTCGGCTTCAACGAAACATAGAATATTTTCCAATCGTCGGCTCAAAACACAAATGATTTTCAATCCACATCATTAAAATTTGGTCACAACATACTGAGGACCCAAAACAAAATCCTCAAACCCAAAAACACGCCTCGAACATCTGTAAGATTCCACATTCACTTAGTCAGTCTTCTAGCACTATTAAACATAAAATCAATCGACCGGATCTCGTAACTCGTACACTAATTGATGAACCAACATAAAACTTGAGAATATTATATTCTAGATACCCAACGACTTTCCCTGAGATTTGCAACATGAACTGATAAACTATAATGCAAGTAGGTTCAACTTCAATCGAATACCATGTTCTTCATTTTGTATCCCGATATGAACAAATACTGAAGTGTGCACCAAATTGATGACTTAGGTTGCCATCAATGACAACATCAAAAACCATATTCCAACAAAAAACAACTTCTGTGCAACATTTGTTATAGATAAGTTTTGTAATCATGCATTCTTCTTCTAGGTAATGAGAAACATGTCTAAGAAATATATTTTAAAGGCATTATGTGAAATATCCTTTATAGGAAAGTTTCAATAACTGTAAACAAACTCGGGTTAAGATATTTTAACAAACTCTTTTAACAAGTTTAAGAAAAACCATCAATCTGATAACAAAATAAATTATATTTTGTTGCAACTCGAGAAGAGATCATCCAGAAACTCTAAAGTTTTTTTAAATCATAATCAATGAAAGTTAAGCTCTTAAAAACCCTTAACAAAAACATTCCAAAAACTAAATATTTTACTCAAAACCATACCGATTTTGCATTCCCTTATCACGGTGGAAGAAAACTGAAAAAATACCGAAAACCATCGAGAAGTTTCATAACTACCTAGTTGAACAACAACACCAATACTTCTTTGTTTAGCTTTCATAGTCATGCTTTCATTTGTTCACAGTCAAATTTTAACCAAAATTTTAATATGTTGGACCATCCTCACTACCAACTAGCTCACACTATAATTAGTATCACATATTCCTAGAATATCAACCGAGTGAGAACTCAAAAAATTGTAGAAAAAAAAAATGTTTATGGCGTCTAGGGTTTCATTCGTAACCAAGATGATTGAACCAACACTTAAATAATTTTTTCCCTAACCAAACTTCTGAAGGGAAAAACAAGAAGCATCTAATGACCCAATAGTACAGAATACATTCCCTTAATACTAATACAATAGAGGAGAAGAGCATAAAATAGTTCTAATAGATTTCTAAAAACTACTTGAGATGAATACAACTAGTAAAATAGATAACAAAATTAAGCATTCACAGTTGACACAAGATATATGTGGGAAAACCTTTACAGGTAAAAAACCCACCACACAAAGTCAAGACAATTGTATTACAGTAACATAAATGGTTACATACAATATACAGTCTTCTCTGATCAACTCACAACAACACTTCCATAACCATCTCACTGTTACAATGTTTTCTCCAAACATACAATTTGAATTATCAACATACATGCAATATTGTACTCTACTCACATAAGTCATACGTTGCATTCAAAACTTCTCAATCAACCACTGATCACAAGCTACATCAATCTCTGCTCCAATCATGCAACCGATCAGCCCATGTTGATCTTCCTGCATTGAGCCACCCAGGCATTAATTCCACCACCTAAATCCAGTCCTAATCACTAGCAAAAGATGACCTAAAATTACTGTTGTTTCCACAAAAGCCTTTGGCCAACAAGAAGTAGTCAAAATACCATGTGTCTGATTTACATTCACCTATCGCTCTTGCCACTGAGTCCAACTTGGTGAAACATAGCCCAAAGGTCGTCTGAGCTCCCTTCACTCATATCGCTCCACCACTGAGTTGAGACAACCCACCTCTGGTATTGTAGTGAGCTCGACCGAGCTCCCTCAAGCTTCCTTGTGCTATTGCTGAGTCAAACCGACCTATCCGCAGTATGGCAGTTTAGCCAACTGAGCCTGTCCAAGACTTGCTCACGCTATCGAAGCACCAGCCAAGTCGGCCCGCGGTAATGCAGTGAGCTTGACCGAAATCACCCACAGACTTCACCAAGAATGTCTACTAACCATCCTGCGCTACCGCCATTTGGGTTGATACTAGTCACAGAAATGACGTAGCCACTTAGAGTGATCATTGGCGGTCCAACTTTGCTACCATGGGGGTTGATAGACCACCCTGTAGTAGAGTAGTGATTGTTAGCCAGATCACTGGCAGTCTCACCACGATCATCACAGTGAGTGGACCTACTGCCCGTGGTAAGGCAGTAGTAGCCAAGGTGACCACATGAGGTCTCAACACCACCACCACAGTCAAGGATTCAACTGCCTGCAGTATGGTAGTGACAAACTAGAGAGGCCGAGCAAAGGCAACCATAGTCGCCATGGTTAGGAACAAGACTATGAGCAGTAAATAGGTAACCGCCACCCTTCCACTATGGTACCACCAAGGAAAGAACTATCTGCCATGGTAAAGCGGTTAATGCAGAATAGGGCTAGATGCGGTATGGCAGTAAACACAGAAAAATCAAATTTTTGCCAAGTCATGAAAATAGGGGCTTCAAGCTGGAAGTTGAGATACATTTTCTCAACAAGATCCCACTTGGAGAACACTTCCAGCTCCCTCATGGCATTTAAAAATTATTCTCTGTCATAGGCCCCAAGGCCCATCGATTTTGTGCAGCATATAAACTTGTCTATGCTAGCTGGATTTGTTAAATTATTTGCAATATTCTTCAAGGTGTCCACCTTTTCCAGACTGACCTTCCCATATTCAACCATATCCCTCATGAAATGATATTGTGCTTCAATGTGCTTGGTCCTGGCATGAAAGGTTAGATTCTTTGCCAAATAAATGGCACTCTAACTGTCAAAAAAATATAGTGATCTACCTTGCATTAAATCCAATGTCTAAACATAAACACCTCGGCCAAACAACCTCCTCAGAGGCATGAGTTGCAACCATGTACTCTGCCTCTGTCATGAATAAAGAAACTACAACTTGTCACTTATTCATCCAACTGATTGCTCCACCATTAAGCATGAAAGTGTATCAACTGGTGGATTGCCTGCTATCAATGTCCTCAGCCCAATCTGAATCAACATATGCATGAATGCTGAGAGCCCTCCGTGATGCAACCAAACTACCATGGTAATGTATAGGGAGTAGTTTGAAGTCCCCTTCAAATACCTAAATACTCTCTTCATAGCATCCCAATGTGATCTTCCTGGATTTTTCGTAAATCGGCTCAGAACTCCCACTGCTTGGGCAATCTCTGGTCTTGTGTAGACCGTAGCATATATCAAACTGTCAACAACACTTGCATAAGGCACACCGATCATGTCCTCCATCTCAGTAGCAGACTTTGGATAGTCTTCAATAGACAACTTAGTTCCATGCATGATTGGAACAACAAGTTGCTTGCAATCATCCATGCTAAACTTGTCCAGAACTATTTTCACATAATTACTCTGACTGACCCAAAGCTTTCTGCTTGTTTTGTCCCTAGTTATCTCCATTCCAAGAATGTACCTAGCTGCACCAAGATCTTTCATTTCAAACTTTTCTGACAACTGATATTTAAGATCAGAAATCATAGTCTTTCTATTTCCAATGAACAACATATCATCCACATACAGGGTAATAACAAGCACATGATCATTCTCAGATTTATAATAAATTCAATGATCAGATTTTGATCTCACAAATCTAATTGACAACATAAACGTGTCAAATTTTTCGTACCACATTCTAGGAGATTGTTTTAAGCCATAGAGATATTTATTTAACTTACAAACCAGATTTTTTTTACCTCTTTTTACAAAATGCTCAGGCTGGGATATGTAGATTTCTTCTTCTAGCTAACCATGGAGAAACATTGTCTTCACATCCATCTATTCAATTTCAAAATTTTATACAACTGCCAATGATAACAAAAATCTGATTGATGTCAACTTTGCTACAGGGAAAACAATCTCTCCATAATCAATTCCCTCAATTTGAGAAAATCCCTTTGCAAAAAACCTTGCCTTATAATTCTCAACACTGTCATCAAGGCCTATTTTCTTTTTGAATATCCACTTACAAACAACAATATTTATCCCTTTAGGTAGTGGTACCAAATTCCATGTTTCATTCTTTTTCAAAGAATCCATCTCCTTATTAATGGCTTGCAGCCAAGAATTCGAATCAGCCATGTTGTTTGCTTCTTTCATAGTCCTAGGCTCATCAGTGCTAGTTAATAAAGCATAGGCACAGTTCAAATTTAGCAGTGAAAAACCATACCTTTCAGGTTGCCTTTTTTCTTGTGTAGATCTTCTTACAGGCTAAGGTTGATCTTCATCATCAAAACTTCCAGAGTTACTTGATCTCTCCTTAGTCTCAAGTACACCATGCAACTCTTCCCTTTTTGGAGTTTGGGGAATCTCAACTGCATCCTTCTACTTGTCACTCTAATTTGTCTCAAAAAGTTGATCACTTACTGAAGGTTTCAGCTCACGAAATATCATGCTTCTTTTGTACAAAACCTTCTCAGTAACAGGGTTTCAAATCTTGTATCCCTTCACACCAACTCTATAGCCAATAAAAATACATTTGACAACCTCATTATCAAATTTAGATCTCTTTTCATTTGGTGCATAAACATATGCCTCACAACCAAACACATAGACATGCCTTAGAGAGGGCTTCTTACTAGACCATGCTTCCAAAGGCATTTTCTCAACAAGAGCAAAGAAAGGAGATATATTTATTAGATAACATGTTGTAGCCAAGGCCTCAGCCCAACTCAGCATAGTCCTTGCCTTTTCCATCAACGTCTTGTTCAACCTTTCAACAACTTCATTATGTTGTGGAGTGTAAGGCATTGTCTTATGCCTTTTAATTCTAGGATCAGTGCAATACCTTTCAAAATATGAAGAACAAAATTCACCACCATTGTCTGTCCTCAAACATTTAATTTTTCGTGCAGTATAATTTTCTACAAAATATTTAAATTTTCTAAATTGACTGAGCACTTCTGATTTACTTTTAAGAAAGTATACAAATTCCCTTCTCGAACAATTATCAATAAAAGAAACATAGTATCTAGACTTCGATAATGAAGGAACATTTACTGAACCAAACACATATGAATGAATATAATCTAGTATACCAGAAGATTTATGAGGATTGGAATAAAAACAAACACAGTGTTGTTTTCTATAGATACAATGTTCGCAAAAATGAAACTCAAGGTTACAATCATCAAGCCCTTCTACAAGAATTTTATTCTTCAAGGTTTTTAAACCTTTCTCACCTATGTGACCAATTCTATGATGCCATAACATAGTCTTCTTAGCTAGGAGTTTTACCTCCATAGAATTTACAGCCAAAGAAGTGTCTTCATCTTTCTCTAAAGGTGCAATATTACATGACTTTATAGAGGCATTGTTACAAAGAATGGGACATGCATCCAACTTGTACAGAGTGCCAGTACAAACACCCTTATCCAAAACCATTGCACCTCTAGCCATTTTACATCCCTTACTTGAAAAAGAAACTTCTACACCAGCATCATTTAACTTACTGACAGAAAGAGGATTTCAATTCAGACCTAGTATGTGAAGTACACCACCAATACCTTTGACTCTCTCATCAGGAAACTGAATTCTAAATCTTCCTCTGCCAACTATCTCTAGCGTTGAATCACTTCCCAAGTAAACCTTTCCATCATCATACTTCTTGTATTTAGAGAACCATTCTCTATTGGACGTCATGTGAAAAGATGCACCTGAGTCAACCAACCAGACATCATCTTATGCTTGAGCTGTCAAGGTTGCTGCAATGAAGGCATTTGCATCACTATGAGAAGATTCATTGTTAGAGGTATTCTGCTTCTTCTTCTCCTTGTAGTCCTTGATATGACCAGGTTGACCACAATTCTAGCATCTCACCTTGAAATTTTTACTAGGAGACTTTGATCTCCCTGCAAATTTGGAATTTGACTTCTTATCTTTCTTCTTATCTTTCTCCTTTGGTCTACCTTGAACAACAAGAGCCTCTTTGGCCATCTCAAAAGACTTCCTTTTCATTTCTTCAGACAAGAGTGAAGAAACCACGCCATCCATCTTGAATTCAGTGGTTGTGCTTCAAATAGCCATCACCAGATGATCCCAACAGTCAAGTAATGAACACAACAGGAGTATGCATCGATCCTCCTCGTTAGTATTTACACCTACAAATGGAAACTAAGTAACACTCATGTTAAATGAGTTTAGATGTTCTACAATAGATGCACCTTCATCCATTTTCAAGGAGTACAAGTTATTCCTCAGGAATAACTTATTTACTAGAGACTTTCCCTGATAAATATCACCAAGCTTCTTCCACAATCAAGTTGTAGACTGCTCCTCATGAATGTTCAAGAGAACAAAATTGGCTAGACTCAGCCTTATCAGACCTCTTACCTTTCTATTAGCAAGATCCTAAGCCTCTTGAGTCATACTTTGTGGCTTAGTTCTAGACACTACAATCCAGAGGTCTCTATCCACCAACAAGTCTTCCATTTTGAGTTTCCACAACTCAAATTTGTTGCCATTAAATTTTTCAATGTCTACTCTACCTGATGTACTCATCATCTCAAATTGAAACAAGTTTTAACAATGCAATACTCCCACTGAAAGAGTATTAGCACAAAAAAGTGAGCTTTCTCTCAAGGATAACATAATGGGCCAGGCTCTGATACCACTTGAAGGGAAAAATAGGAAGGATCTAATGACCCAATAGTGTGGAATACATTCCCTTAACACTGATACAATAGAGGAGAATAGCATAAAATGGTTCTAATAACTTTCTAAAAACTACTTGAGATGAATACAACCAATAAAATAGATAACATAATTAAGCATTCACAGTTGACAAAAGATATACGTGGGAAAACCTTTACATGTAAAAAAACCACCACACAAAATCAAGACAATTGTATTATAGTAACAAAAATAGTTACATACAATATACAGTCTTCTCTTATCAGCTCACAACAACACTTCCAAAACTATCTCACTATTATAATGTTTTCTCCAAACATATACTTTGAATTATCAGCATACATGCAATATTGTACTCTACTCACATAAGTCATGCATTACATTCAAAACTTCTCAATCAACCACTGATCACAAGGTACATCAATCTTTGATCCAATCATGAAATCGATTAGCCCATGTCAACCTTCCTACATCGAGCCACCCACGCATTAATGCCACCACTCGAATCGGGTCCTGATTGCCAGCCAAAGCCAGCCTGAAATTACTGCTATTGCCACAAAAGCCTTTGGCCAACAAGAAGGAGTCAAACTACTATGTGTTTGATTTGCATTCACCTATTGCTCCTACCACCGAGTCCAACTCGGTCAAACACAGTCTCGAGCTCATTTGACCTCCCTACTCTCATATCACTCCATCACCGAGCTAAGATGACCCACCCGCCAGATTGCGGTGAGCTCAACCGAGCTCCCTCAAGCTTCCCCACACCTTCGTCGAGTAGAACCGACCTGTCCATAGTATAGCGATTTGGCCAAACAATCTTGTCCAAGACCTTCCCATGCTACCAGAGCACCAACCAAGTCGGCCCGCGGTAATGCGGTGAGCTCGACCGAGCTCACCCACAAACTTCACCAAGTGTGTCCACTAACTATCTCGTGCTACTGTTGTCCGGGTTGACACTAGTCATGACAATGAGGTAGCCGGTCAAAGTGACCATTTGTGATCAAACCATGCTACCATGGGGGTCGACTGACCACCCTGTGGTAGAGCGATGACTGACAGCCAGATCACTGGCAGTCTCACTGTGATCATCGGGGTGAGAGGACTCACCACCCACAGTAAGGCGATAGCAGCCAAGGCGACCGTAGGCAGTCTCACTACCACCACCACGGTCAAGAACTTAACTACCCACGATATGGTGGTGACCAACTAGACAGGCTGAGTGAAGGCATCCGCAGTCATCGTGGTCAGGGACAAGAGTGTGAGCGATAAAGAGGTAACTGCCACCCTTCCACTATGGTACTGCCAAGGAAAGAACTGACTACCGCAGTAAAGAAGTTAAGGCAGAGCAGGGCCAAGCGCGGTATGGTGGTAAACAACAAAAACATCAAATTTTTGCCAAGTCATGAAAACAGGGGCTTTAAGCTAGTAGTTGAGACACATTTTCTCAATAACTTCTAGTCTTTTCAAAGGCTTTACCAACAATAATAATCATTTGAGATCCGAATACATCTCAACCAATACTGCCAAGATAAAATTAATAATTTTGCCAAAAGTGTCGAAAACTATAATACCAATAATCATAGAAGTACCAAAGTCAAAAGTATGTCGACCACTACAATGATAAAGAGCCCAATATCAAATGTTTAATGTGATTAAACTTAGCATCGGCAAAAATGCAAATTAAATATTTCAATAACAATGCTTCTCGATACCTTTATCACTTTACAAAGTGATTTCTATCAATGCCATAATCTTATAAAGTATAAACCATATAAAATTTCGAAAACCTTAGTAAAGCCTTGAAAGTATGTATTGACAATGCCACAAAGACACGTGAACATCAACTTCTTCAAGACAATATCTTTACATCTGAATGTACAAGGAGGCTTTAGGACCCTTTTAGAAATAAATGAATACATTGATTATCCTGAAATACTTCAAGTACATTCAATTTAATGTCAAGATTTCAAGATGTCGATGTAAAAAAACTGAACCAAAAGGCATCTCAAGGAGCCAGATGTAAACATCATTATACAAATCAAGTATAAATATCAACACTGGCTTAACACAATATAGTAGTGGAATAAAATGAGATTAATAATACACTAATATATCATTCAAAGACAAAACCTGATAATAATCAACTAAGTATACCTGAATTCTAACCTTGAAGGATCAATCATCATGTCAAAATGATAAATACTATCGGCATCATCATATATCAAAATCTTGTAACTCCATAGCATTCACCAACCATATGTGAACAAACCAATGTAACTCAATATCATATAACCAACCAAGCTGAGAATCCAAACCAAATCCAAATCAGAGAACTAGTTTTGTCATTGAGGAAAAATCATAAACAACTGAAAGCCAACACATAACCCTCATTAAAAACCATTTTCTTTGATTGGCCATCTTGGAGCACTATTTAATAAAAAAGGAGGATAATGAATCAAAACAAATTTTTATGATAATAAATCTCGTTTGTATCCCATCATTTCCAATTGATTTGATATCAAACTTAATAAGGTATATTGAATTAAACTTATCTTCCTTCATTAATTTTGATATTATTTTTACATACAATTTACTTTTCTTAGTATTATGTTTAATTTTGATGTTATGGCCTAGTACTTTAGAAGAAAAATATGCCACTAGCTTATTTTTATAATACTTGAATATTTTATAGGATCCTAGGGGATTCAATTAATAAACTTATGTTGTACAACCTATGATTGCAAAATCTTGAATAATATATTTAACTTAATATCTACCCCTATATCATGAAATTTTTATAACCTCTCATAGTGCACACTTTCTATTAAAATATCCTCCCTTTAAGGTACCTATTTTTTAGATATATTTTATATACCCCTATATATCTATACTTGCTATAAAATAAATTAAAAATTTAATTTCCACCACTATGAATATCATCTTTGAATAATAGGTTTTGCATAAATTTTCAAAGCAGATTATGTTAATAATACATATTAAAAATATTTTAATACTATATTTATTTGACATCAATCCTTAGATTAAAAAATACAATTGAAGAGTAGATATTTGTTGTCAATATGTCAATTTTACTTCACTTACATGTTTGGACTAAGAAACTTAGTTAATACTTTTGGGCGAATAAATATTTGTTTATCATTTTTAGGTGAAACATGTATTTGATGTATGTTACTCTGAAGTGAATACATAAGGATATGTCATTTTCCATTTTATTTACACATTGACCTATAAGGAATGAGTAATTTTTATTAGTCAATGGTTGTATTTGGAGATTTTTTTGCATAAATTATATGAATATTCTACCACATGAAAAGGAAAATATTTTATAGATTGTAAAAATTTATATATAACCATCAATCACACCTTCGTGTGCAATGGGTATGCCAAAGATGTGTGAAAGATAAATTAGTGAAAATTTTGGTCTTTTTTTTGCATACATTTATGCAATATACATGAGGTCAATTTTTAGGGCATTTAGAAAATGATGTTAGTACAATAAAGGTCTTAGTGGAGAAGTAAAAAATTCAAATCAACTATGCATCCACTTACAGGGATCTAAACACAACTAAAAAATATTTGAATCATGAAGATACTCATTTTTTATTATCAACAAGCTCATGTTATGTTTGCAATATTGAGAGAGTGAGAGATAGAGGGAGAAATAGGGACATAAAGATTAATAGAAATAGGGGGAAAGAGCGAGGGAGAGATAGAGGGGTAAGGAGATAGAGATAGAGAGGAAGGTAGAGATAAAGATGGAGGTGGAGATGGAAGATATAAATAAATAGAGATGGAAAGAGGGAGAGATTATAGAGTTAGAGATAGGAAGTGATAGTGAGAGAGGTAGAGAGAAGGAAATATATAGGGGTGGAGAGATATGAAGATATAATGAGATAGAGATAGAGGGAGAGATGAAAGAATAAATATGGAGAGATAAAGGTAGAGAGGAAAAAAGATAGATATAGAGATAGGAAAGGATAAATAAGAAGAGTGTGTGTGTATGAGTAAGTGATAGACATGGAGAGAGAAAGATAGAGGGAGATAAATATGTATAAATAGATAGAGAATAAGAGAGAGGAAGAGAGAGAATTAGATAGAGGAGAGAAGAGAAGTAGAGAGATAGATAGATGGAGTGATTTGGAGAGAGATATAGGGATATACAGAGGGAGAGATGGGGATATAAAGGATAAATATAGAGATAATTATAAATTTAAAACATTGAGAGGTTGAGAGAGAGAAGAGAACAAAGAGAGATAAACATATAGAGGGAAATATGGAAGGAGAGAGGATGATGCATGAGCATATAGGTGGATTAACAATCAACAGATGTCACCTAAAAACATATTTCAGTTTTGAGTTTAAGTTTTGGTGTTTTTTTGGTTTCATATAATTTTTATTGATATTGGATGTAGTCAAAGTTGTGAAGTGATAGTTTTTTGGAGTTGTCACCTTGGCATGTAATAGATCAATTTTAGTGAAACGATTGTTTAGAGAAATGTATGATTATTTCTAAACAAATCCTTTGATAGGAATATCGGTGAGGATATTTGTAGATTAATGACAAAGATTTCATGATTGTATCATTCATCAATTGGGAGATATTAAACCTTCTTGTTTGAAACCATTAATTTACAAAAAATTTAAAATATCACAATTCTAGAGGGATAGAGTAAAATCCTTTTGTATGAATCTATGGAACATCATTTTGAGCCTTCTCACCAATTTTTGTGTGAACCAGAGAACTTAAAATTTTCCCTCTACCGACACTTGACTCCATAAAATTGGTATATTCATTCTTCCCCAAAATTTTTATAGAGTTTTAAAGAAATACCGTTGAGGCAATAAAGGTCAAATTCAATGGTTGGAGATTTCATTCATCTCAATTTTGATGGTTGATTATAGAAAAAGTTGAATGATGTTTTATCATAGATTGACAAATGTCATATATTGATATGAATTTGAAGGTTCATTGCCTTTGCAAATAAAATTAAATCATTGAAAAATGAGAATTCAAATAATTAACATCATATAG
The DNA here is from genome assembly GCA_007115665.2 of Sequoiadendron giganteum. Taxonomy (NCBI): domain Eukaryota; kingdom Viridiplantae; phylum Streptophyta; class Pinopsida; order Cupressales; family Cupressaceae; genus Sequoiadendron; species Sequoiadendron giganteum. The sequence goes on from CM021101.1 coordinate 105,628,368, forward strand.
GAAAGGAAGATATAAATACCAAGCACCCATAATGACATAGAGGAATGCACACAATCAGTGGAAAAAGAGGGAGTAGCCAACCAAAAAATTAGAAGAGGAACCACACCATGTGAAGAAAATAATATATAATAAAAGCTAAGTGGTAAAAAGAATAAAATAAAATAAATATAAAAAAACAGAAGAGGAAGGCTATAATGGAAAAGAGAAGAGACAACTAGCATGTAAAAAATAAAAATAAAGAGAAGGATATACAGCTAAGGAAAAATAATTGAATGCAATATTCAAGATAAGGTAGCCATCAAGTGCATAGAGGGGGTTGCATGGTTGAAAAAAAATTAAAGACAAAAGAAGATGTGTGGGTGCAGAAAGAGACGAGTATGAAGATCTGAAAGAATCGCCTAAGGAAAATAAATTAATATAGATTGAAGAGAATATGAAAAAGGGGGTTGTGCAATAAAAGAAAGAATAATGTCTACCAAGTTTAAAAAATAAATAAAATATTACAGGTTTGAATAAAGGGAGAGTGGGGTGAATGGCTAAGAGGAGGTGTGTCAAGATCGCACCGTAGAGGGAAAGGAGAATGTATATAAGAGAATAGAGTGTGCAAGAGGTAGTGCGTAGTTAATAAATATTATAGATTTCAAGAGAGAAGGTAGATTAATAAGAAGTAAAATACCATTGTTTGTAGACTAAGAGAGGTCATGCACTTGTGGAGTAATAGAGTGGAATTGAAGATGAATATAAACTGGTACACCACAATGAGAGGGAATAAGGTGTCATATATATGCGGATGGAATTTTGGATAGGTGAGAACGGGGTGTCATATGTAATAAAAAAATAGTAGACTATGATTGTAAACAAGAAGATTAAAATGAGATTAAATGAGATGAGAAAATTGTATGAGATGTTGGAGAATAGAGATTATAATTTTTTTGATTTTTGGAATATGAATTTATAATAATAATTTTGAATTTTCTTTAATATTTTCTGTTGTGAAAATTGGAATGTGAGTAAGAATTTATTTTTGTTGAATGGTCATATATTTATAGTGTAGCATTAAATGAATTTGTATGCAAAGTTGGTTTGGATAGTGAGAGTGAGATTTGTCTATCACTAGAGGAAGAGGGAGAGGGAGAGTGAGAAATAGATATAGAATAGGGATACAATTAAAGAGGGAGATATGGAGAGAGAAAGATAAAGATATAAGAAGTGTTAAATATAGAGGTAGAGAGGGATATATAGAGAGAGAGTAAGAGAGATGGAGGGAGAGATAGATATAATGAGATATAGATAGAAACAGAGAGGGAGATATGGTAGGATAGAGATAAAGGGGTTAAGAAATATAAATGAGAAGATCAAGATAATTAATAGAGAGAGGAGATAGAGTTAGGGAGGTACAAACAAGGATTCATTACGTGAAAGAGACTAAGAGAGATATAGAGATATAGATAGGGAGAGAGAAATATGGATTGAATGTGTGTGTGAGAGAGAAAATATAAGATCAATATAAATAGGTAGAGAGATATAAATAGATAGAGGGGGTGGGAGATAGAGGGAGAGAAATATAGGATAGAAGATAAGTAGAGAGATGTAGAAATATTGATAGGGGAGAGGTAGAGAGGGAGAGATAAAGAGATATATAGTGTGAAAGATAGAGGGGAAAGTGAGAGAGATATGTAGGGAGAGGTAAGGAGATAAAAATAGGGGAAAGAGATAGAGATGGGCATGGACATAGAAATGGATATTGAGATTGAGAGTGAGAAGGAAAGAGACAAATACAGATATAAAAAGGGAGAGAAAAATTGAGAGGAAGAGAATGAGAGAGGGAGAGATAGAGGGATATAAATCTATAGAGATGGGAAGTTATATAGAGAGAGGTAGAGAGAGGGAGATATAAATTTATATAGAGAGAGAGGTAGGGAGAGGTACATTTATGGGGAGATATATAGAGAGAGAGATGGGAAGATAAAGAGAGGTCTCTTTTTATCTCTATCTCCCTCTTTATCTCCATGTTTTTCATTATCTCTCAATCTCTCCCTTCATCTGTCTCCTCTATTTATCTATAATTTTATTCCCTTCTCTCTTACTCTATGTCTCTATCTCTTTCTCTCTCCCTATCTATCTTTCCCTCACTCTCTTTCACTATCCTTGTTTATCCCCCTACTCTCCCTTTATGTCTTTATATTTCTACCTGTCGCTCTCTCTGTATATATCTTTGTCTCTTATTTCTATATATCTATCTATCTATCTATCTATCTCTATGTGACTATATCTATCTATGCCTCTCCTCTTCTATCCTTTCATCTTTCTATTTCTTTATCTCTTCATATACCCATCATTTTTTCTCTTCCTCTTTATTGCTTGATATCCCTACCTCTATCTCTCTTATATCCCTTTATATCTTGTTTATCGCTCTATATCTCTATTAAATACCCATTTATATATTTTTTTCTTCAATTATATCTCTCTTTTTTATTTCTCTCCAAATCTATATTTGTTTATTTGCTCTCCTTTTGTGTCTACATCTCCTTCTCACTCTCCACTTCTTTGTTTCTCTCTCTAACTCTAGATATCTCTCTCTTTGGCTATCTTCCTCTCTTCCTTTGTCTCATTTCCTCTACATATATTTCTCTCTCTTACTTTCTCTCTCTTTTTTCTTTATTTTCCTCTCTATATCTTGTCCCCATTTCCCTCTCCCTTCTCTCTTCCTCTTTCTTATCTCTCTCTATCTCTCTATTTTCCTCCTTAAGTGTGCAATGGGTGCACTAAAGAGGTTTTAAAGTTTAATTATCATATCCTTAATCAAATTACATGCTACCCTAAGAATAAGTCCCTAGGGTTGTGTTATTCTTGGATTGCTAGCATGAAATGACTAATCATAAGTTAGTCTCTCTCTCACACACACTCTATAACTTTTAATTTAAATTTAAAGTTTGAGATTCATTTTATTATATAAATTTTAAAAAAAATCAAAATACAATTATTCTATGATAATTAAACTTTCAATAAGACAAATAATTATAGAATAAATTAATTCTAATAATTTTTAATTAAATTACTTGTAATTTCATAAAAATTAAATAATAAAAATTAGTTTCAAATTTAAATCTAAATAAAAAATTCAAATAGAATAAACTAAATGCAAAGTCGAAATATATCAAAATGCAAATATTAATAAAAATAGTAATTTTAAATAATTGATAACAAATAATAAAATTATTTAGTTAATAAATGATTAAATAAAAAATAAAACTAATTTTTTAATTTATTTGAACTGAAATATTAATAAAATATGCATCTAAAAAATATAATTAAATGGTGTAGATAGGAATCAAGGGTCCTGTGAGACTACCAATTCTAGTAGAAAATAACTTGAATCAATGCTCTCCAATATCTAAGATTCAAATTACAAATTATAATTCAAATTCAAAGAAGGATTTTCAAGTTCTAGATCACCATTTCCATTATGCAAATAAATAGCTACAAACAAGATTGAAGTTTATCAAATTCAAATATTGAATCCATTTGTAGCAATTTCATTATGTATTTATAGTACTATGACCATCACACAATCAAATATTCTTAGCTTACTATTCTATTATCCCCCTTTGTTCACAACTCCTCTGACTTTTATTAAATTGAAAAATCTTGAAATAGTAAGAGCTCCTCATCTTTGACTAGAAAACCCATCTACAAAAATGGTTTATGCTTTTATATGACACCTATGAGCATGGAATTCAAATAGTTTACATTTATAAGTTGAATTAATGACTCCCAAGTAGGTTACTTGGGAATTTGATTAGCCATATTATTAAAATGTAACAACCAAATCAAACTCATAGCCCCCCTCAATGTCTCGACCCCCTCTTTCAAGAGACATCATGTGGAAAACTCCTAAGGAATTTCGTTGATTTAGTTTTTTCTAATCTTCAAAGTATAAGCACCCACCCATCACTTGGGCCCATGTCATGTTTGAGAGAGGAAAACTATCCAAAACAAGATAAATCAACACCTTAACCCATTTTCCCCATCATGGACCTTCTAGACCTTCAAGCCCAAAAAATTACATTCTTAAATTCTAATACATTTACTCTGTTGGGAGCCCAATTCATTCCTTCAACCCTACAACTATAATGTTCACCTCAAGAAATAAAATCATCAAAATAAGGCATTGTATTTTACATAAGGGAATTTAAATAATTTTTGTTTTAAATAAAATCTAGATATGGAGAAATCATAGGAATATAGATTTATTCCAACAAATGATATACAATAGAACAATAGTTGTGAACACACAAAAAAAAAGAATGAAACGACAAACGAAGAACAAACCAAAACCAAATTGATCATTTTTTGGGTGATGCAAGATTACCATTATGTTTGGGTGCTTCTACATCAGACATGTCGAGTAAGAAAAGTGATTCATGAGTGTGGAACTCATGAGAATTTTGACAAATCGAGAACTACAATTCAAGAATTTACTAAATTTTAAATGTTGACCCATGAAGCCTCATCAAATACTTGGTTCTTCAAATGAACCATAATATTCCTAATCTTCCTTCCCTCTTCTTTTCTTGGAAACATGGGAATCAATAATTTTATCTACATCTTCAATTTTATTCACTAGAAATTGTTGAACCCACTCAGAAACATCCTAAAAATTTGAATATGTATTCCCATACCCACTTGTCTCTCCATAATATTTATACGAATCAACAACATTAAATATTTTTGAAATATCAATACCTACTGGAAGTTCCAATTCATATGCATTTGATGGAACTTTTTGCAAAATTTTACATGGGCCTATCATTTTCAATTTCAACTTGTTGTTTGTTCCTCATGGGAACCTCTCATTCCTCAAGTGTACCATCACCAACTCTCCAATATGAAGTTATTTCTTCCTTCAATGCATGTCAGCATACTCCTTGTGTTTGATGACACTCTTCTCTAATTTTTTCTTCGCTTCCTTATACAAATCATGTGCATATACTTAGCAAATTCTTCCACTACAACACTCTTTCTACCCAAATTTGTACTATCCCACAATTCACCCACATCCCTTAGGTTGTACCCATACACAATTTTAAATGGATTCTTAGCTCCACTTAGATTGATTGATTTATTATATGTGAATTATTCTTGTTCTAATGTTAAATCTCATTGATTTGGTTTGTCACCTACCAAGAATCTCAATAAATTTCCCAAAATTCTATTCATAACTTCAGCTTGGCCATCTATTTGCAGATGGCAGGTTGAGCTAAACCCTAATTGTGTTCCCATTTGTAGTGTTGAAAAATGGGTCCTTGGACATTTTCACACTCATTTGGGTCTGTTGGAGTTGAGAAGATACAACACCACAGAAGCCCAAAGATCTCTACAAGCAAATAACCTGTTACAAGGAGAAGCAAAGAGAAGCAACAAAGGAAATGCTCAAGAATGTGGAGCAATGTATTCACCTAAAAATGTAAAAATAATAATGATACAAAAGATAGTTTTCAACCATATATAGATGAAAACCCTAAAAAGGAAAACCCTAGGCTTTCACAATAATAATTAATAAAGTAATTAATTATTATGCACCTAATGTTAGTGTAAGTGAAAAAGAGGTAAAAGAGAACTTTACGTAATTAAAAAAATATTGTTTAATTAATAAAGTAAATGTCCAATTACTCTAACACCCCCCCTTAAGATAGACATAGGGAGAAGCTAAAACCTAGAAGAAGCTACTAAAAGCAAAAGAAATGGGTCCCGGTAACAAGGCCATATCAGGTACCCAAGTACAAAGAAATCTCTATGAAATGGAGAAAAGGAGAAAACCCAGTGGGAAAAAATCCTCTCCAAAAAGAGATAGAAGAACATGCTAAAAGAAACATGAAGGAAGGAAGGCCTCATAAAGACCCCCCAAGGACAAGTTCCTTCACCCCAAGCATAGAGCGCAACTGAAGATAGCGCGGAGATACAAAAGATTTTGTGAAGATGTCTGCAACCTACTCGACAGTGGGAATATACTCCAAGATGAGAGAACCATCCTGAATCAACTGTCTGATGAAATGCATATGAAGTTCAATATGCTTCATTCGCTGATGCTCCACTGGGTTGTGCAAAATGTGTATAGCACTCTGATTGTCGCACCAAAGAATAGTGGGACTATCAGGAGGAAAACCAAACTCAGTCATCAACTGACAAAGCCATAAAATCTCCTGACTAGCGAGCACAACAACTCGATACTCAGCCTCTGTAGATGATAATGCATGAGCAGTCTGCTTCTTGCACGATCATGTGATAGAACCAGAGCCAAGACATAAAACAAAGCCAGAAGTAGACTTCTGATCATTGACATCACTAGCCCAATCTGAGTCAGTGTAGCCAACAATGTGAGGATCCCCTAATGTGTAGTGAATGCCATATGAAGTGGTGCCTTGAATGTACTTCAAAATACGCTTGGCAGCTTGCCAATGACTCTCATGAGGATCATGGGAGAATCGAGAGATAAGACCAACCGCAAAGGAAAGATCAGGACGAGTGTGAGTCAGGTATAACAAACTGCCAACCAACTGCCTATAAAGTGTAGAATCTACTGAAGGAGTGGGGCAAGTAGTAGTCAAAACAACCCCTGACTGAAAAGGTGTGGGGGCAGGCTTGCAATCAAGCATGCCAAAGCACTGAAGCATATCAAGAGAATACTTTTGTTGGTAAATGGAGATCCCCTCTGAAGACTGAATCACCTGAAGACCAAGAAAATAGTGCAGAAGGCCAAGATCTATCATCTCAAACTGCTCCATCAAGGCTAGCTGAGAATGTTGAATCATAGAGGATGAGATACCTATGATGAGAAGATCATCAACATATAGCACAAGAATAAGGATCTCACCCTCAAGATGATGAATATAGATCGTATGATCAAAATGACGAGTGAAACCAGTGGAGAGCAAAAAAGAGTCCATCTTCTCATACCAAGCCCGAGGGGCTTGTTTGAGACCATATAATGAATGCTGAAATCTAAAAACCAAAGAAGCATCATGAACAAATCCCTGAGGCTACTCCATATAGATCTCCTCCTGTAGGTCACCATGCAAGAAGGCACACTTCACATCCATCTAAAAAATGAGCCATCCTCTAGAAGCTGCAAGTGATAGTACAAAATGAATAGAATTCATCTTGGTGATAGGGGAAAATGTCTCAGAGTAATCAATACCCTCAACCTGTCAAAAACCCTTCACAACAAGACGTGCTTTGTACTTATCAATGGAACCATCAACAGTATACTTGTTGCGATACAACCATTGACATCGAACCATCTTTCTACCCTTAGGAAGAGGACATAGATCCCATGTACTATTCCTCATCAAAGAAGAATACTCCTCCTCCATAGCACTATCCCACTCAGGGTGACTTGTCTCCTCTGAAAACCTCCGAGGATCCTCTGAAAGAGCATGAGTCAAAAGACTAGAACCCACAGTATGAGAACAGGTGCGACGAGTGTCTGAAGGATCACCGGCCATAGATCCTGCTGCCTCAATAGTAAATCGAGCCAATTTGGGCCTCTTAGGTGGAGCAAGTGGTGGTGGAGATGGGGGATTATCAATACCCTCATCAGAATCATCCTCAAAAAATACTCAATAGTGGGAGATGAATCAGGTAACAATGAAGTCAGCTCTGCCCCAATCTGTAATGCACGGAACTCATTAATGGCCCCAAAAAGTGTCTCAAACTTCAGCCACATGGCTCGAGGAGTGAGCAAAGCATTAAGGTGAAACAAAAGATTGTCTGAAACATGCATGCATAAAAAACCCATAGCCTCATCCATCTTGTTCCTGTGCTACATAATCTCAAAAGGATGCTACAACTGAGGCTGAACCTCATCTAAATAAGACCATAACCCCCATGACCTAAGTAGCCTCATCATGCGAGACTTCCAAGTGTGATAGTTATGTGATGTGAGTAGCTCAACTGAAGAGTCTGCCATGAAACCCTGCACCTGTACCTGCTTGTGTTTTTTTTATTATTATGTGATCTTTCAGAATAGACAGAAGATGTAGAAGGGTTTGTATTTTTGAGAGTCTTGGTTTTCTGGTTTTCTGATATAAATGATAGAAAGCAAGAGAAAAACACCCCCCATAAAAGATAAACCCAAACCCTAGTACAAACGGAGAAGAAGGAAGCAATGCACAAGCAAAAAATAATTCAAAATAGATTCTTTTGTACCTGGTGAAAATTATGATAAAATAAATCACATCACTGAATAAAGCATGTTGAGAGCTTTCCAACGCCTATTCGAGTTTGAAAAACGGAGCCCATTTACACCTTCTATGACCCCGAAAGTGAAGAAAGAAGACCTCACTTTGACTGGTAAAAAATATCTAGACTGGTAAAAATTTTATAAAATACCTACACCATTAGATCGATGCTAAAACCAGTTTTCCAATGCTTCTTTCTGTTCGAAAAACAGAGCTAAAACACCCGAGTTATGTCTGATTTCGTGAGAGAGCATAAAATGCCCTTATAGACCCCTTTAGCACCTAGGGGCTAAAACAAATGGCCCCTGGTCGCCTGGGCGGACCAGGGGGCTAGGGCGGTAGACCCGCGGTCACCCATGTGACCGGGCGGCGGGGGTTAGAAGCCCGCGGGGGCTGGAGGGGCCGACACGGGTCGGTGAGCCCGCGGGGTCGGTGGTGAGCTCGACAATGGTGAGCGCGGCAACGACGAGCTTAGTGGGAGCAAGCAGAGCCCGCCGGGGACTGGGCAGAGCCCGACAGGGAGCATTGGATGGATTGGCGTGAGTGAAGTGGCGCGGGTGGAGCCAAATGGAGCAGTGGGTGGCGGAGCCGGTGGCTGGTGGCCGGTTGGTGGCGGATGGGCGGCTGACGAAATTTTAATGGGCCGCGGAAAAAATAAATAAAAAACCTTAGTTTTTTTCTTTTTTTTAAATTTTTTTGCGATTCTTTTGCTGAGGGGGCCGTACAGCCAAACCCTAAAATTTATTTTGCATCCCTGGTTGATTGTAACCAAAATCGAAGATTTGACAGTCGATTTAGGGGTTTTTGGGTGCTACAAATCCAATGGTACTGTCTGTTTGGGCCCAGACTGAACCTAAAATTTGGAGTATGCTGAATCCACAAGAAGAAACCTTATAACCCTAGATTTTCTTCCAATGCAAAAATCTCAAAACAAGAACAAGCAGCTGCAAATCTAAAGCTCTGATACAATGTTGGAGTTGAGAAGATACAACAACACAGAAGCCCAAAGATCTCTGCAAGAAAATAACCTGTTACAAGGAGAAGCAAAGAGAAGCAACAAAGGAAATGCTCAAGAATGTGGAGCAATGTATTCACCTAAAAATGTAAAATGAATAATGATACAAAAGATAGTTTTCAACCACATATAGATGAAAACCCTAAAAAGGAAAACCCTAGGCTTGCACAATAATAATTAATAAAGTAATTAATTATTATGCACCTAATGTTAGCTTAAGTGAAAAAGAGGTAAAAGGGAACTTTACATAATTAAACAAATATTTTTTAATTAATAAAGTAAATGTCCAATTACTCTAACAGGGTCCTCCTTGTGGATTTTGGCTTAATGTTGCCTTGATTTAGTGTTGCAATTTGGATAAAACATTCTCATTAAATCTTGGGCCCTTATGAACTAATGGTGTCTTGCTAAAGTGTTGTGAAGTGTTGTTACACACTTTCACACTTTTCTAGGGTTTTATCAATTAACTAAGCATAATAAACATAATTTTAATCATAATTAACATCAATCCTGCCTTATTTGGAGTGTTGTAAAGTGTTGAAACACATTTTCACACTTATCTAGGATTTTGCATCCACAAGCCTCATTTATTGCATCTTTTCGAGGCTAATCTCGACACCAATCAATACAAAATCATAAATCAGGTGTTCCTAGCTTGAGTAGCCCAAATTTAGTGTATGCGACTCATTTTCCACCTTGGGTGAATGAGTCCTACCTAGGTCTTTTTGGCTCTAATGCAGGTTTCACAAACTTCTAAACACTTTTTATTTTTTTCCCATACGTTATGTGTGATGGGACTCATTCACCACCTTGGGTGAATGAGTCCCATGTGATTTAATTCAAATTTATAATGAAATTTTATTCTCCTAGATCTGATGTCGACTTGTAGTGTTGTAATTTTGGGAATTCTTGCATAATTGAGTATAAATACAAGGTTTTTTTCTTTCATTTTAATCCTAACACACCTAGCATTTAAGAGACTATCTTAGAAAATTTACAAGTATTCAAGCATTCACAAGAGCATTCAAGGCATTTCAAGGGTAGATTATCAAGCATTCAAGAGCATTCTTCAAAGATCAATCATCATGCCAAAGATTGCATTCTTCATGTTTGTTGTTGTGCTAATAATTGTGATGTAGAGTGCATGATTCAAGCAAGCATTACATTTAATATCTATCAACATCAAGCAAGAATCAAAGACCACATCCATTATAGCCAATTCAAGCATATTTGTAGCACCTTATTGCTAGGGTTTGGTGATTTACAACATTATATTTTATTGATTCATCATTCTCCATTCATATTTTTTTTCATTTCAAGGTTTAATTACCAACAAGGGGTATGACCAAGGAAAATCCTTATTCTCTAAGCCCACAACACTTTTCCCTCTTCTTGTGTGTGATTTGCAAGTCTAGGTTGCATATTGGTCAAGAAGAAAAATTGGAGAAAATTTGTCAAATCCCTAAAGTTGTCAAAGTTATCATCAAGCCTTGGAGAAGCTTGGAGAGGATCTACAAGTGGTATTTTATAGATTCAAATCTGAAAACCAGTCAAAAAGAGCATAGCAGATCGAGAGACATGGAATCTAGTTTAGAACTTTTAAAAAAGTAGAAGTGGACTGATTCACCACTATTAGCAAATGAGTCCCAATGTATAGGACTGATCAATATTTTTACAGATTCAGACACCCTTTTGGATGAAACCTACTCTAGTGCATTTTTCAAGAAACTGGACGGATTCATGCAACTTGGTGAATGAGTCCTAGTCATCTTCATTAGCAGATTTTTCAGTGATCTAGACCTCCATTCTTCCTTCTTCAATCTTCTAGGTGCACACTTTCAGTTTCATATCCTTTTATTGCATTTTTTCATCTTTCTAGGTCATTTGTCATACCACATTATGTTCTACAATTCATTATCTTTTTCAACTTTGCACTTGGTGGTGAACCCTTCATTTGACATCATTCAATCCCTAGAATAGTCCCTTTCTAGATTTCAATCTCCTTTGCATTGAAATATCAAGGGCTTGTTCTTGAGTGAAAAGGTTGGAAAATTGACCTCTCTCCTTTTAGGTGCAAAACCCTAGAAGCGAAAGAGAGACCACCACAATTTTATCCTTTTCATTTTTGTGAACCTACATTTAGAGCATAATAATTCTGATTTGGAGTGCATTAACATCCTAGATTTAGCTTGCATTAATATTGCATTAGAATTTGCATTGGTTAATTTTCATTCTAGGGTTTCAATTTTTTCATTAGTGAAAGCTCATTTTTCTTGCATTATTGCATTTAATTTCATTTAAAATCAATCAAATTCTTCATTTGCATCTCAAATTTTCATTAGAAAACATAAAAAGCATAAATTTCAATTAAAAAATTCTGAAACTTTTCAAAAAATTAGTACCTGGCCTCATTCACCACCTTGGGCTAATCAATCCCTTTGCATATTTTTCACTACATTTTCTTGAATTTATAGTTCATTTTTTGAGTTTTTGTTTGTTTTTTTTGCATTTTAGTTTTACTTTCCAAAATTTTAGTTATAAGCATTTCATTATTCTTAGCTTACATTTTATTTGCATTCACCCTACATTTAGTATCCTTTTCATGAGTTTTTGGTGTCCTATTGCTAATACCATAGTGATAAGAATTTGAGAGCACAATCATTGTGGATCTTGGGTTATCTAAAGCTTCCACTCCTAGTATTGACACTAGTACACTAGGCATGGATAGCACCCTTAGCAACTCTTTGCCTTCAATTATCATGCAAGTTGAAAAAAAGAATGATAGTATCCCACAAGAAAACCTAATTTAAATTCATGAGGACAAAGAAAACTTACAACATCAAATATGCCTTGAAAAAATTTCAACTACTGCAATTCCTACCATACAAAAAATTCACCGCATGCTTGAAAGTATGATGGCCTTGAACTTGTGAAAACATTGTGCAAATCTTTGGAAACCATATCCCCTCAACTAGTATTTGTCCTTTACCAAAAATAAATGTGTCAAGCCAAGGAGGAATAAAAATTCTTCATCCCTCAGCAATAGCCTCAATACCTACTTACACCCCTCCTCATGTCACAACAACAATGCAAGAAGTTAGCAGTGTGATTCCTTCCCTAGGTATTCTTGCTAGCATCCCTAGTTCCTATGTGGCCTCACAAGTTATATCTCATACCTTACCACCTATAAACATTCCATTCACTTTCCCTAAAAACACATACACTCCATACCACTTTCACTTTCATCTCATAACACAAGCAATGACCCTCTCATAGATCAAATTTTCTAAACCATGTCATCCCTTCAAAATAAAATTTCCACCATGAACCAAAATCAAAATGGCCCACCCACATATTATGTGAAAAGCAGTCCATTATCCTTGGAGATATTATGAACAACGATTCCAAAAGGTGTAGAGGTGCCTAGATTTGAGAAATATGGAGGGAAGGGAGATCATTCTAACCATTTTAATTCCTACACTACCTTATGTAGTGACTTTGTCCTCGATGATAGACTTTTGGCAAAGCTCTTTCTTAGAACCTTGAAAGATACAACCTTGGACTGGTTCTCTTCTTTACCAAATAACTCAATTCATTCATTCGATGAAATTTTTGAGGCATTTATAAACCATTTCTAAGTGCATTTGACTCCCAAGATGACCTTGGCCAACTTGATGAGATGTAAGAAAAAGGAGGACAAAAATATTACTGAATTTATCTCATGCTATCAATCGCTTTATTCCCAAGTCGATGTTGAGATCACTGACCCACAGCTTCAAAATATGTTCATAGAAAATTTGCAAAGAAAAATCCAAGAAAAACTTACCATGATGAAATTCTCATCCTTCATGCACTTGTGCACTGCCCTCCATGATGATCAAAATCTGTTTTGTAGTTGAGATACAAATTCCACTCCTAGACGAATCGAGAGTTTTGAGCTCGGACACCAAAACAATTCTCAAACTTTTAGAAAACAAAATAAAGTTTTCCTTCAATTCAAACCCCCTCAACAAAAAACTCAAAATGTCAATAACCAAGTAGCTACCATCAAAGCCACAATACCCTCTAGTTATGGAGATCCAAAAAGACAATTCAATCCCTTACCCAATACCCTTCATAATACAATGCCCCAACTTCTAAACCAACAAATGATTACCTTATCTCCCATTAAAATACCCAACCCTAATAAGCCTTTACCCCCAAGCTTTAAATCGAATTCTTATTGTCACTATCACCAACAAAATAGACATGACACAAAACATTGCAAGCATCTTAAACATCTTGTGCAAGACCTCAATGATTTTGGTTGTCTATCCATTGGAGGTATTAGCGATCAAGGCAATAATTCTATAGCCCCTCTGAATCAAAATTTGCAAATTTTCACCAATCCCATGCCAAAATATAATATTTCATTTGTCAAAGCTAGTGAAACTCCAAAGAATGATGTGATGATTGTTGATATAGATGATGAAAACAATAATTATGTTTTAACTAATGCTATCAATGTCAACCCTATAGATGAAATGATAAGGTAAATAGACGTCATCCCTCGTAAGGGCCAACCTAACATTCCTCTTGATATTTATTTCTCCTCTAAGGATATATTTAAACATTATCCCGATGGTCCTCTTTATAGTTGGCTATATCTATGAAAACCCCACTAATGGGATACTAGTAGATTCTGCTTATGGAGAGAATTTGATCACCGAGGAATTTCTACTTTTACATGAACTCTATCAAGATGAATATGATAAGCTGAAAGTATGAATCAAGAAACAAAATGGTTTTGTGTGCCCTATGATTGGATTGATCACCTTACCATTGCAAATGGGACCAAAAACATTAGATGTCACATTCTCCATCATCCTGCAGTCAGACCAATTTTGTGTGAAGCTAGGCCACACATGGCTTCACTCCATGAAAGTTGTCCCTTCGATTGTGCATAAATGCTTAAATTTTCTTTTTGACAATGAGATATTCATTGTTCACCATAGTGGCTTTAACCCCTTGTCATATAAAGGAAAATTTTCCCTAGATGCCTTTTGGCCTAAGCCCATGGAACCTATAAAGCCAAGAGAAGACTTATTTTTCTTGTCCTATCAAAAGTTCAAGGAAAATAAGAGAGAAAAACTATCCCTCTGAAACATGTCCCCATCCACCTCCAAACCTCCCATCCTTCACAAGACCATGCTTGAACCTAAACAGGACCAAAACAACCAAGACCAACCTAAAACACAAACTTCACCCACCTCTTACAAGCGACCAAGAAAAAATGAAACCAACCCCACCACACCTCCTATAATAAAAAAAGTTTACAAAGTCAAAGAGAAAGAGATTGAACAACCTCTTATGGTTCCTTTAATTCCTCCCCTTGGGGAAGAAAAGAAATTGATGGTTGATCAACCTGCTCCTATGCAAATTGAAAACAAAACTAAAATAAACATAGGTGCTAGGGAACATAGACGTATATGTTGTGCCCTTGCTCGCAAGTTACATGATGAATTAAACAAAGAAAATCAAGATCCAAACTTGACTAAAGGAATGCATGATGACCCTCCTCCCAAACCACAACAAGAAAATTCAATGCAACCTCCACAAAAAGAGTTGAACTCTTCAATGGACATTATACTTCGGCATCCTGTTGTGATCAACTTAGATGATGATGAAAAGACTAGTAAAATTGACGAAGAGGTGCACAATGAAATGAATACATTTCTTTCCTCTTCCATGAGCCTAAATGACAAATCTTCTATAAAGAGTGTTGAACCTAGTGCTTCTCCTAGTTCAAAAATTTCTCTTGTCCCTTTGGCTAGTTTCCCACCATTTTTATATAATGAACATGATTGTGAGGTGGATGACTTGCTCATAGGTTGGATCACCTTTTCCTTACTAGTATTTTGCATAATTTATTTTTCATTTTATTATGTGTGATTTCATGTGTGTAATGTGACTCCTTTGTTGAATTTTGTTCTCTCTCTTTGTGATATTCCGCTATTTGTACCTACATTCTTCTCTATGTCATGCATATATTTCTCTTTTTATCTTTTTCTTGTGTTTTCCTTTTGGGGATGATGCAAGGCATTAAGACATTCATGTTTCCTTCATGTTGACCCAAAATATTTTCCTTTTTCTTTTGCATTTTATTTTTATTGACCTTTCATTTTCCTTTTGGGGATGACGCAAGGTGTCGAGACACCCTATGTCTCTTCTATGTTGACCCAAAAGGTGTTTCTTTGTTTTCACTATATTTGTGTCATTCTTCCAGTTCTATAAGTATTTGGGGGATGATGATAGTTCCAAGATCTCTAAAAAAATTGTAGCAAAGAACATACTGGCCCCATATCCATAGATCCCTTATGTGTTTGGTGTTTTCATTTTGGGAAAAACCCCTCTCTTTTCTTTTTTTTCTCACATGATGTAGCCTTAATCAGAACCATATGACTTGGCATAGGGCTCTCCAAGCTGGCTCTCATTCTTTATTTATGAATTTAAAGTAATTTATCACAACATCGTATTTAGAAACTCCTTTAAAGTGGGGGCATACATTGGCATTATTCTTTTTCATTTTCCTTTTTCATGGTTCTTAGTGCAACCTTCTTACTTCATACAATACATTTTTTCACTTTATGGATGACATTGGTTGTGATTTACTTCATGAGTGTGATCTCTCTTATAATATTATATGAACCTCTTGGTGGCTTGATGTGATGCACTGCATCCCCTAAGTTGTGAATCTTCTATTCTTTGATTGGTCCTCTCTTGGAGACATTAGGCACAATTTTACCTAATTTAAAGACCTCACATGAACTAAGTAAGACTCCTTTGAACATTTCCAACTTTTGCATTTGTTGTTATATGGCCACCTTGCATAACACATCGTGCATGCCTATAGATCCATCTTGTTTTTTCATGAGCTCCAAGCATACAAAGTTTTTCTCATCTCATGAAGCTCAAAAATCATTTTTGTGGCACCTTATTAAAGTTATCAGGAGTTATAAATTTTGTATGGTTGAGCGGGAATCTCAATCTAAGGCATGCATTTACCCATAGCCCATTAAATGTGTGTGTGATTACATACCATCCATGAGTGTATGTTTCTAACCTTTTAGGACTTCTCACCTAGCGGAAAACCAGGTGTTTCGTTGCCTTAGAGTGACTATACATTTTTCAAAAAAACAACCTAGATCTGATCCACATCGAGATGGACAAACAAACAAATCTTGATCCGACTCTCGTTTATTTATTTTCTCTTTTTCATCTTTGGTAGTGTATTATTGGCCTTGTCACTATTATTTATATAATTTTCATCCCTGTTGATCGCTGCCATCTCATCTTTCTAGAATTGATACATTTGGACCGCTCTTGGTGGATTTTTATATACTTTAGTGTGAGTTTGAAGCAAGTCCATCGTCTCACTAAAGTGGGGGCAAAATTTAGTGTCTAAAAATGGGTCCTTGGACATTTTTGCACTCGTTTGGGTCCTCCTTGTGGATTTTGGCTTAATTTTGCCTTTATTTAGTGTTGTAATGTGGATAACACATTCTCATTAGGTCTTGGGCCCTTGTGAACTAATGGATTCTAATGGTGCCTTGCTGAAGTGTTGTGAAGTGTTGTAACACACTTTCCCACTTTTCTTGGGTTTTATCAATTAACTAAGCATAATAAACATAATTTTAATCATAATTAACATTAATCTTGTCTTATTTGGAGTGTTGTAAATTGTTGTAACACACTTTCACACTTCTCTAGGCTTGTCATTAATAATTGTGATTTTTTATTCTTTAATTGGCCTCATTTTGCATCCACAATCCTCATTTATTGCATCTTTTTGAGGATAATCCTAACATCAATTAGTAACCAATCATAATTCAGGTGTTCCTAGCTTGAGTGGCCCAAGTTTAGTGTTTGGGACTCATTAACCACCTTGGGTGAATGAGTCCCACTTAGGTATTTACGGTCCCAATGCAGGTTTCACTCATTTCTAGACACTTTAGATTTTTGGTCCCATAAATTATGTGTGATCGGAATCATTCACTACCTTGGGCGAATGAGTCTTGTGTGACCAAAATTCAAATTTTTGATAGTATTTTATTCTCCTAGATCTGATGTCGCCTTATAGTATTGTAATTTTGGGAATTCTTGCATAATTCAGTATAAATACAATTTTTTTTTCTCTCATTTTAATCCTAACACACCTAGCATTCAAGAGATTTCACTTAGAAATTTTACAAGAATTCAAAGGAAAATTATTAAGCATTCAAGAGAATTCAAGAGTACCAATCATCATGTCAAATATTGTATTCTTCATGTTTGTTGTTGTGCTAAAAGTTATGAAGTAGATTT
Source organism: Sequoiadendron giganteum (assembly GCA_007115665.2). NCBI lineage: Eukaryota > Viridiplantae > Streptophyta > Pinopsida > Cupressales > Cupressaceae > Sequoiadendron > Sequoiadendron giganteum. Next base: position 105,645,966 of record CM021101.1, read on the forward strand.
CATGATTAAAGCAAGCATTACAATCAAGATCTATCAACATCAAGCAAGAATCAAAGACCACGTCCATTATAATCATTTCAAGCATATTTTCAACACCTTATTCCTAGGGTTTGGTGAGTTGCAACATTATCTTTTGTTCACTCATCATTCTCCATTCATATTTTCTTTCATTTCAAGGTTTAATTACCAAGGGGTTTGACTAAGGAAAACCCCTATTCTCTAACCCCACAACATTTTTCCCTCTTCTTATGTGTGATTTGTAGGTCTAGTTTGCAAATTTGTTAGGAAGCAAAGTTGGAGAAAAATTTCAAATCCCTAAAGTTGTTAAAGTTTTCATCAAGCCTTGGAGAAGCTTGGAGAGGACCTACAAGTGGTATTTTTCAAATTTAGATCTAGAAACCAGTCAAAAAGAGCAGAGAAGACTAAGAGACATAGAATCTAGTTCAGAAATTCTAAAAAATAAGTGGATTGATTCACCACTATTGGTGAATGAGTCCCATTGTACAGGTCTAATCAAGATTTTTACAAATTTGGACACCCTTTTGGCTGAAACTTGTTCTAGTGTATTTTTCTAGAAACTGGACTGATTTGCTCAGCTTGGTGAATGAGTCCTAGTCAATTTCAATAACATATTTTTTAGTGATCCATGCCTCCATTCTTCCTTCTTCAATCTTCCAGGTGCACACTTTTAGTTTCATAGCCTTTTACTATATTTTGTTCATCTTTCTAGGTCATTTTTCATATCACATTATGTTTTGCAATTTATTGTCTTTTCCAAGTTTACACTTGGTGTTGAACCCTTATTTGACATCATTTAATCCCTAGAATAGTCCCTTTTTCAGATTTCAATCTCCTTGGCATTGAAATCTCAAGGGCTTGTTCATGAGTGAAAAGGTTGGAAAATTGACCTCTCTCCTTTTAGGTCCAAAACCCTATAAGCGAAAGAGAGAGACCACCACAATTTTATTCCACAAGTTATTCCAAAATTGACCAAAAAATTAGGTATCCCATTCTTAAATAATACTCTTCGGTAAGTCATGTAGGCTAACCACTTCCTTGAAAAACAAAATAGCTATATGGGAAGCATCATTGCACTTTTAACATGAGATAAAATGAGCCATTTTAGAAAATATATCCACCACAACAACAAAAAAAATCATTATCTCTTTCTTTCCATGGTAACCCAAAAAACAAAATCCATACTTATATATTCCCATGGTTTTTCTAGTATTTGTTGTGTTTGTAGCACACATGCCCTATTCGAAACAGAGACCCTCTATTTCCTTTTGCCTTGTCGGGTCCTATTTGCTTCTGCCTCATTTTGTGTGCCCCCCTTTCGGTGTGCTTGATGGTCAACACATTCTCCAAAGTCTCATTTTAGATTGACCATATTTTTCCCCTTTGAAAGTTTCTAAGTCTTAAGCGGGTATGTGCAGGATCATGATGGGCTAAAAATTGTGATATGTAAGTGATATGCTGGCCCATGTGGCTGGAGATTTTTTTTTAACCCAAAATTAATGAAACGAAAAGGGTTTTTAGAGGAGATTATCAAATTTCCACCAATATAAATTATGTTTTACTTTGAATTTAATAAATAATTATTATTTATTTTCTATTTGAATTACGATTAAAGTCCAGATTAATAGGATGATTGAAAAAAATATATAGCTTTCAAACGGTATCATTTTTTTTTTAATCTGAAACATGTGTCACATTCTATGCTTTTCATGTAGGAGTTGAGAAAATACTTCACAAACCCCAAAGATCACCTGCATGCAAATAACCTGTCACAAAAGAAGAGATGGAGACAAACAAGCAAGGGTTCTCTGAAAACTAAAAAATGTATATATCAGAGAGAATGGGAGAATGAATTGATATGAAATACAATGGGATCAATCCTTATAAAAAGGAGATCATGCAAACCCTAATAAAACCCTAATAGGAAAAACCCTATAAAAGCCCTAATAGGGAAACATTTAATAATTAATATAATTATTAAATGTCACTTTATGCAAACTAACATGAAATCTTAAGAGAATAAAGGTAACTTAATCAACATAATTAAGTTAAGACCTTTACTCTAACACCCCCCCTTAAGATGAGCAATAGTGCAACTACAAACAAATGTAAGAAAGCAAAGGTAACTACAATGTAAGAAGGTAAACATGGGTCCCAGTAACTAGGCTAGATCAGGTACCCAAATATAACCAAATCTCAATAAGAGGAAAAATAGAGAAAACCTCATGGGAAAAAGCTCTACTCCAAAAAGAGATGTAGAAAGCCAAGAAGAAGAACATCACTGAAGCAGAAGAAGCTGCAAACAACTGTCAAAAGATGAGTGCTATGGTGCTAAAGAACCTCCGCTGAAGATGGAAGATCCCTTTCGAGGTGAAACCAAGGAAGAATTAGCATGAACAATATAATAACCCCCCATAATGTTGAACTAGGAGAGCTTGACAGATCCACTGAAATGATGTGACACACCCTGCAGTGCATGAAGGAGAAGAAACATCTGAAAGTGCACAAGAAAGAACCTACAACTGAAAAAGTGGTGTGCAAAACAAAGCACACATGCATGGGGCTGGAATCATATGGATCCATTGTCATCATGGAGGGACACTCACTAGACAAAGGTGTGATGGCAAACAAAGGCAAACTACACAACCCCCAATGGTATGGATTCACTGTCGTTGTGGAGGGATACTCACTGGACAAAGATGTGATGGAAAAACAAAGGAAAACTACACAACCCCTCATAACACTTTAAAATAACAGTGCAAGTACAAAATATGGCACAAACTTATGTGCAAAATCCCCAAAAGATGCATGTACAATAGTGTGACACTTTATCTTACTGCGTTTACATAAAAGATAGCTTCCAAATGATACTCAAAATGTCCTCAAAGGACAAATTGCTAGAAATACATGAAGAATAGCCAAGAACAAAGCATCCAATGCAAACAAAAATTTTCCAAGAGAAAATATGTCTAGGTAATCCACAAGAATGTGAAAACACAAATAACTAAATAAAATATACCTAGAGTGAAATCTGGAAAAATTGCATGGATGAAACTGAAGAGCTCTGAAATACGGTTCCAGCACCACTAAGATTACAAAAAATAGAGAAACTGATCAAAAGTTATGAGCTTGAGACTGAAAATAGCCCCTTTGTCTTCAACTGGTTGTAGAATTCACCAACAGAAAAAAGAAGTGATGAGACCCACACCACTGGACAAATGAGAAAACCAGCTTTTCGACAATATCTCGTTTGCCAAAAAAAGATATCGTATGCCCAAGTTATGGCCTTTGGAAGAAATTAGCTCCAAAGAGGGAAAAAATCAGCATTGGGTTAAATTTGACGGTCATACGGCCATCGTAGAAAAAACACTGGGTTAAATTTGATGGCCAAATGGCCATCACCATAAATGCACAACTGGGCTTATATTGAAAAAAATGTTTTTTAAAAATAAAAAAACAAATAAAAAAAATTACAGATTTTTTTTTTTTGAAAAAAAAGAATTGTGGTGGGGGAGTCATGTGGGCCCACCCCCACCGCAGCCCTAATGTAGGCGCGGGCTCCTGCGCAGGTCTGCGTAGGTACGAACCTGCATAGTACCCTGCGTAGGGTATTGTATGCAGCTCCGGCTTGAGCAAGCCATAAAAAGGCTTATAAACTTTATTTTTTGATTTTGATTTTGATTTTTTTGAAAACTCAAAAAAGGTTTACAATGAATTTTTTTTGCACAGAATAGATATATTTTTTTTTGATGAATTTTTCGAAAAAAAAAAAATGTTGAGAAAATCTGAAAAAAATAGGTAACGTGACGTCCGTATCTTGCAAAAATGTTTTGCCTCAAATTTTGATTTTGTCCAAAATGGATGAATGAACAGTCGATTTAGGGGTTTTGGACCACTGCGGACACAATGGCGATGCCCGTTTGAGCTGAAAATGCTTCAAAATTGCAGGTATGCCTTGGATCAAAAAAACAAGCCCCAAACCCTTGAAGCTCCAAGAATCTTCAAAACAAGAACATGAAGCATCAAGTGTGGAGCTCTGATACCATGTAGGAGTTGAGAAAATACAACTTCACAAACCCCAAAGATCACTTGCATGCAAATAACCTGTCACAAAAGAAGAGATGGAGACAAACAAGCAAGGGTTCTCTGAAAACTGAAAATGTATATACCAGAGAGAATGAGAGAATGAATTGATATGAAATACAATGAGATCAATCCTTATAAAAAAAAGATCATGCAAACCCTAATAGGAAAAACCCTAATAGAAGTGCTAATAGGAAAATATTTAATAATTAATATAATTATTAAATGTCACTTTATGCAAACTAACGTGAAATCTTAAGAAGGAAGTAAAGGTAACTTAATCAACATAATTAAGTTAAGACCTTTACTCTAACATTTCATACTATAGGATTAAAAAAAAAAATTGAATTTCATGAAGTTTTGACCAAGTTAAGGTGGTTAGATGTACGATTTTTTATAGTTTTTAAAAGTTGTAATTAAAAAATCATAATTAAATATTTACTTGGAAATAAATTACAAAAAATAATGAATCACATCGGGACATGAGTCCTCTACTTATATCTAAAATATTATAAAAAAATATTATCATTTTGTTTTGGTTAGGGTGGTCAGATAGACACCTACTTCTTATTTTTTCTCTGAAATTTAAGTACTATTGCATTGATATTTCAAATTTTCACCAAATATATATATATATATATATTTTAAATAAACCTAGTAGTTTAGAAACTACATTCAATTTGCTACAAATTCTATTCTTACATATTTTTGAAATAATATAGATAGCTTATTCAAATCTTTACGTCAAGTTGCCTAACTCTGATTTTTTGAATTTTCATTACCACTTAAGGGCCTATTTTCTCCATGATGATCCTGCACATACCCAATCCCTTTCGATTTTTCTCTGTCAGTTTTCCTTTCTAGCATCTATGGGACTCTCCGAGCCTGGACCCTCATGTTTCCCCTCTCGAGTCCCCCTATCGAATTTCCCTTGTGGCTTTGTTGTTCCGAATGGCTGATGGTCGGCGTCCTCCCGGACATCAAACCCTAGTGCTTCCCTAGCTGTCTCCATCACTTGTCAAATTTCAAATGACTATGCTCTGACATCCTTCTAACACTTGGGCTCTAGTTCTCCTACCACTATCCTAAAATTTAAACTCACCTACCTCAACCATCGTTGTACCTACATTCATTAAGGGGTATTAATTGAACTTAGGGGCTATTTAAATGATTTTTGACTCTTCATTTTCATATGTCAGGAAGAACCAAAGAGCACAGTACGACCCCATCAATCTCCACCTCTGCACCCAGGCTTGAGCTTCGTCGTTTTTCAAGGATTCGACATTTTGCTCCCTCGGGCCCCCGAGGTAGGATCGCCGTCTGATTGTCTTTTCCTTTTTTTGAATCTGTAAGTCAAAACTAAAAAAAGTGGGGGAAAAGGACTACAAATTTGGTAGAAAAATGTCTCACCCAATTCCCCACAAGTTTGAAAAATGAAAAGCAAACATTAAGAGGTTCAAATAAAAAATTGGAACCTTGTCGTCTCGTCACTGTTCTTTGGGGCAACCGACCACACCTCTTGGGCCCAAGCCTCTCTCTGGCCATGACATAAACTTAGGGAAAATCGCTTTGATGACAAAGCTCCTCCTAGGTTTTGTACCTTTGATTTCCCTATCTATTTCACCATTTCACTCGGCCTTCCCCTAGCATACTCTCGGATCTCGGACCCTGAGCTTGTGAAATCCACCTGAAACTTATGAAAAAATCAAACTTCGAAGTTGTCTTCAAACTTTGGCCCCCAGACTTCCATCCTTGGTCCGCCATCATGGATCCACCATTCCATATAGCTACCTTGAGACATATTCCCAACTCCTAAGCCCCGATCACCCTTTCGCTCTTTAGGTTTTAAACAAAAACTTTAAAGTCCAAACCTCACTCGGACTCCGGCCTCCAGAGTTTCCTCCTTGGAACTCTGTCTTACTTCCGCCATCCCACACGGCTAAAATTTTCTTCCTTTCTAGATATCGGGCCCTAAACATCTGTTTGCCTCCAAAATCTTGGACAAATAGATTGTTAGGTCTCAAAAATGTAGGTTTGAACCGTGATAGGTTTCCAATCTCTCGCAATGCTTTTGGCCAATGTACAAGGCCATTTGATGCAATTGAACCTTCTTATCTTTAGGTTCTTCTAGACCAAGGTGGGCGAACCTATTTAAATTATGTAGACTTGATTTGTATGATTCCTACTTGTGCGATCTATCCCTGATGGCAAACAGTGAGGGATAGATAAAAGCTTAATAAGTACTTCTACTCCTAGTGATGTTTCAAATATGAATATATAGATAATATTTTGTGGAATATTGAAATGGAATTGGTATGACTAGTGCCTACTTCTGTTGGGTAAATGGAGTCAAGATGTAAATGATGTGTGACCTACTAACTGGATACAACTCTAATTGTTTGGCACATATAATTTTATATACCTAGTACAAATGTGCAAGGATGTAACTTACAAAACTCTTCTTATTGATCCAATCAAATCCTACTAGGTTACTATGATCTATCTAAAAGGGTTTTAATCCTTCCTTGAAGGAACCAATTAAAAGGGGTCACACAGTGGCAGCAAATGTGTACTGACAAAATGAAACATATACTTGATATATTAAGTTTTGAATAACATAATAGGATTGTTTGGAGACAATATGGAAGCCTTTAATTATAGACTCTTCTTATTGATCCAATTGGTATTTCTAAATTACTGTAATATGTTAAAAGGATTTTAATTCCTACTTGAAGAAACCAATTAAGCAAATTACACAAGAATAGTAAATGTGTCTGATGAATTTTAGTATTCAATTTGAATAAATTCAAATTATAAGGAACACCAACTTGGAGACAATCGAATAATTATTTAATTTGACAAACAACTGACACCAATATTCAATCACCAAATATATGTATTCTTCTCCATTATATGATCTCAAAAGATTTTACAATATACATCATGATATTTTATTTCGGCAACTGTTTACCCTATCCAACTACCTAAAAATCTCTTCTTCTTTTTTCTTTGATTTTCAATACATTTATATAGCATATCCCAAGGGTTGTGACCTTTCAGTTTCTAGTAAAATTGTTCCATATTCTCTCACAAAGATAAAATATTTAATTGAGTTGCCTTTCGAAAAATTAAACATTTTAAACTATAATATTGCTTTTGATTTTTCCTTTTATATTTTACCATTCCGTGCATTTCACTTTATATGTTGCCTCCTTTACATTTATTTTAGTGAAACATCCCTTCAATCCTACTTCTCTACCATGGTCAACATGTTGACTGACCATGGTATAGTGGTCTTTGACCTTGACTGTGTTCTTCTCCTCCACCGCACTATTGCACTCTTCATTCTGCTCACCTGCGGTATAGCAATGACTAGCACTAATTGTTACCTTTGTCTTTACTACTTTATTACTGCATTATTGCGGTCTATACTTCTTTCATCGGTGGTATTGCGATGTCTAGAATTTACTACTCTGTCATTGTTTATCTCTTTCATCATACTATCGTGGTCCCTGGCTTGACTGCCAGTGGTATCATGATATCTGTCTTCATTGGTTGCCTCACCGCCACCTTCATCTATCGCAGTCACCACAGTCTCCGTTAGAAATGTGTGTGGTATTGTGATAAGCCTTTTGACCACTTCCTCCTATTCAACACAACCACTACGGTCTGTGAGATGACCACCATCGATGGCATGGTAAGTGTTGCCTTGTTTCCTTCTAAACATCCACCGCGCCACTGCGGTCTATGCTCAGACCATGTGTAGTGGCATGGTAACTGTTTTGTGTCTACTTGTTAACTGCCACTACCATACCGTGAGCCTATTGTGGGAGGCCGCAGTAAGGCGGTGAATGAAATGAATAATGAGAGTGGTGGTTGAAATATATGAGTCAACTTTGGCCTTTTTGAATGGTGGTAAAGGTATTTGAACATTATGGATGGAGAAAACATAATATTATTAGAAATATAGGTAAATGATGGGATTTAAAATGGGCAAAGAACTTAGAATTTTAATGTAAATTTTTAATTCTAACAGTGGCTCCTGTTGGGGATGAGTGATTTTGCAAATGATTGTGAGAATCCAGAATTCTTTGGGAGAGCAGACCGAGACATAACTGAACATGAAAATGAAGGCAATGAAAGATGGAGGGGATGAAAGAGCATGGAGGAGATGGAAAATGAAAAATGGAAAACAGATTAACCCTAGACTACCATACATGGAAAGAAAATAGATTTTTCAAAAAGGGAACATTTGGGAATCTCCATGTACTGGAAAATATAGACCCTTCAAAAAAAAAATTAAAACTACTATGCATGGAAAATAATGTTTAAAGAAGTTTATGTAGAATCATCCATGCACTCGCAATCCTTAACCCTCTGCTCTTCCTTAAGAGAATAAATATTCCATGAATTGCCCATGTATAGGAAAATCCTACTCTTCTATGGACATGTTCTGTAGGAAATATGAATCTTCACCTCCTTTACCAATTATCACAAAAGGGCCCAGCCATAAAGATGCAAACTTTACATGCTTCCCCTTCTTCTAACATTGAGCATTCCACATCAACACTAAGTCATTTTCTTCAAACTTTCTCTCCTTGGCCTTTTTATCAAAAATATATTTCATTTGAGACTGTAACTTCACATTCTGCTTTTGAGCCATTCTTCTTATTTCATCAAGTTCTGCAAGTTGTTCCATTCTTTCCTCCATAGATTCAGGAATATCCAGGTCTTCTTGTAGAATAAAATTATAAACTAGCAAAATGTTCTATAGTGGCATCCTAGCTTGTGTCCCATACACCAATTCAAATGGACATTTTCCATTTTCCTTCTTCACTGTAATTCTATCTACCCATACAACCAATCTTAAGTTTGAATCTCACACCTTTTTATTTGTACCGAGCATCCTCCTTACTATCTTCAAAAGAATTTTATTACTTGATTCTTCCTAACCATTTGCTTGTGGATGATATGGGGAAGAATAAGAAATGGAAATGCCATATATTCTACAAAAATCTTTGAACTCTTCAGATCTAAAACACATCTCATTATCTGTGATCAACCTGACAGGGGTGCCAAACCTGGTTATAACATTCTCCATCAAAAATTTCACTACCACCTTGCTTGTTTCTTGCTTAGTTGGGACAGCCTCCACCCACTTAGTAAAATAATTTGTGGCCACTAGTATCCACCTATGTCCTCCATTTGATCTATCTTATATTTCACCAATGAAATGAACTTCCCATTGGTGAAAAGGTTCTTCTACCTACAAGGGTCGATGTGGCAATGCTCCTTGATACTTTAACCTCCTTGAAAATTTCTGACAATCTTCACATTTCCTCACATGTGTAAAATAATCATTGAACACCTTAGACCGATAATAACCAGCCTTGAGAATCTTGTGTGCAGTGGTCTTAGCGGAATATTGGCCTCCATAAACCCCTTCATGCATTTCTCTCAAGACATGTCTTGCCTAAGACTCATCTAAAAATAATAGAAATATGCCATCCCTATTCTTCTAGAATAAATCCCCTTCTATAAATACATATTTAGAAGCCTGCAACTTGAAAGTTCTCCTTTTATTATCATTCAAACCTTTAGGAAATTTCATGTGTTTAAGATAATACATCACATATGTATACCATGGAGTATTTTCAATACTTGCTACAACCTCTTCCTTACCTTCTACATTGCAGATTTGGTTTGCTTCAATATTTTTTTCTGCCATCAGCCTGGCCAGACCCTTTCCTCTTACCAATTTGGTAATCTGAATCTCCATATTGAACTCTTTGATTTTATTAATCCATCTACATATTTTCCCTATCACCTCTGTCTACACCGGGATATCCTTCACAGCTACATGTGGGACATAAGTAATTACCTTAGCACCAATAGGATAAGGTCTGAAAGCCTTTGTTGCTTTGACCAATGTATAAGCTTGTTTTTCCATAATATTATACTTCAATTCTGACCCCTGCAAATACTTGCTGAAAAGGGAAATAGGATGCTCATGGCCTTCATCATTTTCTACAACATGACAGTTGCTATGGTGTAAAATGAAGAAAAAAAAATCTGAAATGGTTTTACTAAAATCAGGGAACTTCAAGATAGGGGCTTGTTTGATAGCTTCTTTTATAGATATGAAAGCATCCATAGCTTCAACAATCAAACTTTTCTCCTTTTTTCAATATCTTAGATATAGGTTTAACAATATCAACAAAATTGGACACAAACCTGCTAACAAAATTAATTTGGCCAAAGAATGATTAGATTGCTTTGACAGTTTTGGGAATGGTAATTTTATCTATGGAATCTACTATTTCAGGATCTATCCTAATCCCATCTCTTGACACAATATGCCTCAAACATTTACCCTTTGTGATAGAAAAATGAAATTTTTTAGGATTGAGACTAATACCCTATTCCAAAGCTTTAATGAAGATCTTCTCCAAGTCCCCAACATGATTCTCTTCCTTTTTGGAATAAGTAGTGAGATCATCTTAATATACCACAATTATAGCATTGATTAGATCTGCAAATGCCACATCTATGGCCCTTTGAAAGGTAGCTCCTACATTTGTGAGATCAAATGTCATTCTTACATAGACATACATTCCCCATGGTGTAGTAAATGTTTTCTTATACTGTTTAGATTCTTTAACTTTGACCTACTTATATCCAGAAAATTCATCCATCATTGACAATAACTCACACCCTGTTACTTTGTGCAATATTGCCTCCATGTTTGGAAGAGGATAATTATCTTTTAGGGAAGCAACATTCAAATTTATAAAATCTACACATAGTCTTATGTCCCCATTTTTATTCTTGACTGGAACCAGATTTAATACCCATGTTGAATGCCTAATGGGTTTAATGATACCTCCATCTTTGAGCTTTGCCAGCTCCTCTTGCATTTTAGGTTCTAGGGTTAGGCTGATAGGCATCTTCTTTTGTCTGAATGGCTTTGTGTCTGGCTTAAGTGGAATCTCATGCTGAAAAAGATCTTCTCTATATGCCTTCAAATCCTTGTAAGACCAGGAAAACACATGCTTGTATTTTCTCAGCAATGTAATCAACATTCTTCTGATAGTTGGGCTTATTTTATTTCCAATATAAACCCTTTTTGGTGCTAGTTTAGTTCCCAAATTTATTTCTTCAATATATTCTTTCTTAACAAGTATCTTATTTATGAGAGATTGATCACTCCCATCATACACTCTTTCCAATGCCACAAACCCTTTGAGAAGCTTGTTAGTTTTAAGCTACAAAAAATCCTTCCCAGATACAGTTTTTTTCCCATCCACTTCTTCCACAAAAGCATTCAAATCTATCTCATGTGCCTCATATTGATCTATACAATGAAAAAATTTCAAAAGTTTGGTATCATCATTAAAAACTTGCCAACTATATATGTTGTCAGGGATTGCTGGTCTTTTTTTTAATTCAACCTAAGAAACTCCTGCCAAAGTGATATCATCTTTCTTTAAGGATACATTAGCCAAAAAGTCAGCCATCAAATTTTCAGATCTATCTATCCAATCAATAAAAAATGCATCAAACAGTTCCATTGTATCCCACACAACATTTCTATATTGTTTCAGCCTCTTGTTCTTTGCACCATACTTTGATCTAGCTTTTGACACAACTAGCTCAAAATCTCCCAAGATAGACAACTTAATCTTATGTTTGACAACCATGTTCAAACCAATCAACAAGGATTCATACTAGGCCACATTATTTGTACATTCAAAAGCCAACAAAAATGAATATTTAAATGTTGTACCTTCAGGTTATATGAAAACTACCCCAACTCCATTACATTCTTGACTGCATGCCCCATAAAAGTACATTTTCCACACACCCTACTGATTTCTAGAGACAAACTTATCAATTGGATTAGTATTCACTAATTATGGCTGAGATAATTCTACTCTGAAACTCCCTAAATCCGCATCATAAATGCAATTAAGTTGTTCTCAAGGAACATACTCAACAATATGATTCATTCTTGGTTCTCTATACAACTTTACATCTTCACCATTAACTGGTATTGTAGCATTTGATAAATCAAACTGTACATTACCTCCAATTGTTGCAGTCCATTGTCTTGACAAAATCATTCCAAACTGAGGAGGTGTATCAATCACAATTATATAAATATTATAGGTTTCTTGTGGGTAGGTTGCTAGTTTTACTTCTACATTTTTCATAATCCCCACAAATGGGACATGCCTACTATCCATGACATAATATTTAGCACCCTTAATATCTATCCACATACCAAGTTGTTTCATTACCCCTACTAGCATAATATTCATAGAATCACTTGAATGTATGATGCAATTTCTTACCAATTTACCATTTAGGAGTAGGGTAGTGAAAAATGGATCAATTTGTGGTGTATTCATTAATGCATTATTTAGGCAAACTTTTGAAACTTTTATTTTTCCTTTCTTATCAGCAACTCCAAGATTCTCCTTTTGTTCAAAGTTCACATTTTTATTCCTCCCACTAGACATTAATTTCTTAGCACTTTCCCTATACTCCTTAATTTTCATCATTTTAAGTAATGGGATAGACATTTTTACCTTGGACAAAGCTTGCACGAAGTCAAAAGATTTACCTTTAGTCCCGATCACCTTGTTTTGCTCTGCTGGCTCTCCTTTGTTCTCCTATTTCTCCCCTTTGGATGCCTGATCTAGCTTTTTCTTGTCCTTAGGAAATTATTTATTTCCTTCTTTAGGGACATGTGTCTGTTTTTTTTTATCAGAGTGCCTATCATCTATCCTTTTTGATATTTCATGGGATATCTTTCTATTTTTCAAAAATATTCCTCTTGGAACACATTCATTCTCATTCACTATTCCATTTTTCAGCCAATATTTTCTTTTAGCCTATTCAAATGCTGCAATAGTCAATCTTTTAATTTCTTCCTTAGATGGTCTCCTCATATTTCCCTTATTGGTTTGATATGATGTAGTAGGAGAACCTTGTTCATCATCACTTTCCTCATAGTCATAAAAAAATTGTTGTTCTACCATATTCACATTATATTTATGATGATCAACATCATATTCATACCCTACTTGTGAAGATGAATGCCCTTGCTCTACTGAGTGAAGAGAATGAGATGTCAAATAGATATTATGATCTTCTTCATTATCATTTTCTGCTATGTATTTTCCTGGCATTGAATGAGCTACAACACAATTCTCTGAAGAGTGTGGCAAGTCACACATTAGACACCAAGGACTATTATCAACCATGTATGTCCCTTGCTTCTTTAGAGGATCAGGTGTTTCTTTATTTCTTAGCCTATTATCCATCACTGAATTTCCATCTCTCTAATTTGTATTATATGGCATGTCATGTAGTCTTGGCCTTTCATTCCTATATGTGTTTTGTTTTTTATTTGGAGGAGCATATTGGGGAACCCTAGGGTTATCTCTCTTGGAAATCATCCCTACAACCTTCCTATTATTTTCTATAATGAGTGCTATCCTTTGAGCTTCAGCCAAATTTTCGGGACCCTTATTCCTAAGCTCATATCCTGTCTTAGAATCAAAACCTTTTAAAATAAATACTCAATCCAACAGGATCAGCTAATTTGGATCTAGGAGGTATTTTACCATGTAATTTAGAAAACCTTTGATTGAAATCATAAGATGACTCATTTTGATGCTTCTGAATAGTCACCAATTCATGCAAAGTAAATTCTGGTGCATATTGATTCCCATATTTCTCAAGGAACTGTTCATAAAACACACATGAATATAATCAATAGAGGTTGTTGGCAAACTATTAAACCAATCTATGGCATCTTCAATCAGTGACATCATAAACAACCTCATCTGCACATCTTCATATTGCATATCCAAATCTTGCATTAAAGCATTAAAGCTCCTCAAATGCTCTTCAGTTGTAATTGCACTACTCCTTGTGAATTTTTGGACAAGACTTCTCCAACTGTTGTCCATAGGATAAGGAAATATTTGAAATCCACCCAAGTCAAACTACCTGAACATGGTTGCATATTATGGAGGAGCATTTTGGTAATGTTGATGATGGTACAATGGATTATTATTTGCCACATATTTCTTACCTTGTGGGGGTACATGCTACTGATAAGGAGATGGTTGAACATCCTAATGTTGTGGTGGAGAATTATGATGTCTATATAGACTCCTTGGTCAATTTTGGTGGGCCTGTAGGGAATTCGATGGTCCTATATTTCTATTTTTATGGGGTGGCACATATTTGGGTGAGTCAACCACTGGTGTTTTAATCTGAGATTTTTGCTACTTCAATTTCTCAAGTTCTCTCATTGCCTAAAGATTTTGCTCATATTCTACTCTTGATATTTTTTTTTCTTACCTCTTACATTCCAACCGTGCATTTATCTCATTTTGGATCATAAGTTCATAATTTTCTTTAGATGTTTCTTCATATTCAAGTCCATCCTGAAAATGTGTTGCTTTTTTATCATATTCAATTTGTCTCCTTTCTCTTTTACCTTCAAATCCAGCCATGATCTCGTCAAATTTCTCCTAGTCTACTCGATAGAAGGGATTTCTCTTCTCCGCGGGAGTGTGAGGTTCTTTAGATGGTTGTTTTCATTTGCTAATGCATCATATGAATTATGTGTTTCCATCGGTAGTTTTGAAGTTGTTTCTTTAGTTGTTGGGCCAAGGTCATTAAACACTTTCTTTCCCTGATCATTTTTGTATGTCCACTTAATTTTTTCATTAGGACCATCACCGTCTTTGTAAAAAGAAATTCTTCCCTGCATGTTGTGAGTAATTTTGATAGTCTAAACTCTAGGATGGTTTTTTTCTGTTCTGTATTTTATTTTATCAGTCTCAATGCACTTGTTCATTGAGAGTCACCACCCACTTTTAAAAGTAAGAAAAATAAAAATGTTATTATGTCACCCAGTGGAGTCACTTTTCAAACTTCTTAACTATGAATATCTCTTCAATTACTCTATATGGAAAGGTTGCCTTCCACCAAACTTTTCTCAAGCTATTCCTGAATAGAGTTGCCCAACTATTAGGTATCAAAAATGCAAGTTTGAACCACGAGAGGTTGCCAATATCTCACAACGCTTTTGGCCAATGTACAAGGCCAATTCATGCAATTAAACCTTCTTCTCTTTAGGTTTCTCTAGACCAAGGTAGGCGAGCCTACGTAAATGATGCAAACTTGATTTGTATGATTCCTACTTGTGATATCTATCCCTGATGGCAAACAATGAGGGATAGATAAAAACTAATACCTACTTCTACTCCTTATGATGTTTGAAATATGAATATATAGATAAGATTTTGAAATATTAAAATGGAATTGGTATGACCAGTGCCTACTTTCGTTGGGTAAATGGAGTCAAGATGTAATAGATGTGTGACCTACTAACTGGATACAATTCTAATTGTTTGGCACATATACTTTTTTATACCTAGTACAAATGTGCAAGGATGTGACTGAAAAAAGTCTTCTTATTGATCCAATCAAAGCTTACTAGGTTACTGTGATCTATCTAAAAGGGTTTTAATCCTTCCTTGAAGGAACCAATTAAAAGGGGTCACACAGTGGCAATAAATGTGTACTAAAAGAATGAAACATATGCTTGATATATTTAGTTTTGAATAACTTAATAGGATTGTTTTGAGACAGTATGGAAGCCTTTAATTATAGATTCTTCTTATTGATCCAATTGGCATTTCCAAACTACTATAATTTGTTAAAAGGATTTTAATTCCTACTTGAAGAAACCAATTAAGAGAATTACACAAGAACAATAAATGTGTCTGATGAATTTAAGTATTTACTTGGAATAATTTCAAATAATAAGGAACACCAACTTGGACATAGCCGAATGATTGTTTAATTTGACAAACAACTGGCACCAATATTTGATCGCCAAATCTATGTATTCTTCTCCATTATATGATCTCAAAAGATTTTATAATATACATCACGATATCATATTTCAGCAACTATTTACCCTATCCAACTACCTAAAAATATCTTCTTTTTTTTCTTTAATTTTTAATACATTTATACAACATATCTCAAGGGTCGTGACCCTTCAGATTCTGGTAAAACCATTCCATATTCTCTCATGGAGATAAAATATTTAATTGAGTTGCCTTTCGGAAATTTTTTTTTTTCACTATAATCTTTCTTTTGATTTTTCCTTTAATATTTTACCGCTCCATGCATTTCACTTTATATGTTGCCTCCTTTACATTTATAGTTGTGGAAATTCCCTTTATCCTACCACTCTACCATGGTCAACATGTTGACCGGCCGTGGTATAGCGGTCTTTGACCTTGACTATCTTCTTCTCCTCCATTGCGCTACTGCACTCTTTGCTCTGCTCACCTGTGGTATAGCAGTGACTAGCATTAACTGTTACCTTTGTCTTTACCAATTTCTTACCACATTATAATGGTCTATAGTTATACCATTGGTGATATCGCAATGTCTAGTATTTACTGGTTCACCATTATTTATCTCTATCACCACACTACCACGGTCCCTGGCTTGACTGCTAGCGGTACTGCAGTAGCCATTTCGATGGTTACCTCACTGCCAGCTTCATCTACTGCAATCTTCATTAGAATCATGTGCGGTACCGTGGTAAGCCTTTTGACCACTTCCTTCTATTCACCATGACCACTACGGTCTATGAGATGACCGCCAGCGGTAGTGCGGTAAGTGTTGCCTCGCTGCCTACTAACCATCCACCACACCACCATGGTCTATGCTTAGACTGTGCACGTTGGCACGATAACTGTTTTGTGCTTGCTTGTTAACTACCACTGCCATACCGCGAGCCCATTGTTGGAGGCTGTGGTAAGGTGGTGAATGACATGAATAATGAGATCGGTGGTTGAAATATATGAGTCAACTTTGGCCTTTTTGAATGGTGGTAAAGGTATTTGAACATTATGGATGGAGAAAATGGAATATTATTAGAAAGATAGGTAAATGATGGGATTTAAAATGGGAAAAGAACTTAGAATTTAAATGGAAATTTTTAGTTCTAACACAGATGAACTCGCCTCGGGTCTGACCCACCAGGAAGCCCATTCTGGACTTCCATTCATGCTTCGTCGCTCCACACATCTATCCCTAAGCATCTTCCTGACCCGTGCAATCCAAACTCCAGAACCCCGCTTCTAGAATTTCTTTTGCCAGCACTATTTCAAACAATCGACCCTTGATAGCTTTCCTGCAGCTCAAGCCCAAACTTTTAAATAGTGATTCAAATGACCTCCAAATTGAAAATGGATTTCGATGCATGTGCTTAAAATTGACCTTCTCCCACATGAACCCTTTGTTAAGCAAATCCAAGATTGTGGGAAATATTTTGGGATCCCTCGCCCTGTTTTCCCTTTCAAAAAAACATTTTGGTAGGAAAAGTCTGGCCCCTAGGGCTCGAGTTGCCTGTTTCCCTTCCAGTGTTATTTTAATCAAGTGTTATACTTTTCTTAAATGAAAATTTTGGATCTAACCTTTAATTGCAGGAGTTTGTCTGAGGCTTCATCCTCATGTTTAATTTTGCTAAATCCAGTCTCTGTGTGCAGGATTTATGGAATCTGGTGCAAAACCTTTGAGAGAATCCAAGGAAAAAGGGAAAAGAACTGCCAAAACTCCCCGAGGCAAGGAAGACAAAGCAAAAATGAGGTACCAGTTCTAGGGAGTGTCATTGCACTCAAAATTTACAAGCAAGTGGAAATATATCATGGGCACCAACATAGGGCATGCTGATATTGATGAATTCACTCATAGAGTCAGGATAGAGCCAAAGACCGAGAGTGCCAAACTAATTAGAAGTAGTGGATTGGCTAAGGCTACGATTTTCCCTCCTACCTTGATTTCCCTTGAGCTGGTGTTGGCATGTCAGAAGGCATTACAACTTGAAATGAGGACCATTGTGGACATGGACGACAACATCCTGGTTAATATGTCCCCTCTAGGGATTAAAAAAACCCTCCACATACCCGTCTTCGAAATCATGGAGAGCCCAACTATTCGGGAGTGCAAGGCATTGTGGGATGAAGATCCTTTGATGTGAAAGAAGTTGATCAACTAGTATTGGTCGAAGGAGAAACGTGGTAGTGTTGCCAAGGTTCCTCAAGATCTATACCGCAGTGACTTATTCGAAGACTACCACGATCTGGTTACCCTAATAAGAAGAATAATGGGCCTTCCTACTATGGCCTTCTTCCAAGAATGGATGGTGTATTTCATTGAACAAATTATCTGTGTAGAGGACACTGCATTCTATTGGGGAGAGATAATCAATAATTGCTTCCATGAGCAATTCGTTAATGTAAAGAAGACCTCCAAATTCTACATGACATCCTATTTGGTATATTCACTTGCCAATCGATGGAATTATAGTGGATTTTCCACAATACCCAATGAGATGCTAGGAAGAGAGCTCAAACCATATGACAAGTACCCTCAGCTGCAATATAGAAGTTTTAAGAGGGATTACTAGAGGTTAAATGATGCATTTATCACCTACATCATCTGGTTGCTTGGGGGTGATTTTGAGAGAAGAGTCTCTCATAGTGCTAGGGCCCTCCTCAAGCACTATGCCTTCTTGTTCATTCAGTACCCAAAGTTCACATGCATACATGCCCAAGGATTCTCTGAAAGGCCGAATAAGCTACCCAGGTACCCTAATGACCGGATTATACTATTGAAACTATCTTAGCAACTACGACATATACACAACATTCTAAGAAGTAAGAATTTTGTGGGGAACCCTTATCCCATCACACTCGGCCAGGGAATGTATGAACTTTATACTTCCCAATGCGCAAGAAATTCAGAGAAAGAGCTGGTTGAGTACCACTTCAGGACACATACAACTAGGTCATGGATGGACCCATATGGTCACATCAGAAAGGCAATTGGATAGGAATATGCCCACCTCCACCATGTCTTGGATTTCTGGACCAATTGCAAGGATGATTTTGAAATGTGGGTGAGGCACTATATGCGTATGATGGTGTACTTTGTAAGGAGGGTGAACTTGTTTCCGATGCTGGATCAATTGGAAGAAGAGGAGAGCACCGTGATTGACCCAAGATACAATGATATTGAAAATTTACCATTTCCCTTAATTGATTAGAATGAGCAAGAGGTTGATGATGTCGACATTCTTACCAAGCCCGTTGAGGCTTGAACAAAGGCATGGATCGATGGGAAGGTTGCCTGTTTGAAGAAATAGGGAGTCGCCATGACATTCAAAGGGCTCAAAAGTGAGCCAAGTGGTTTTGATGGTGGGAAAACTGCTACTATAAATACATAAACATCCAAGTCCCCACCATGTGTCAGGTCAAAGAAGATAAAGGAGGTTGACGAGCAGCAACCTAACCTGAAAGTGTACACTAGAAAGGCCTTGAAGGGCGAGCCTCCTAAAAATCATAGAAGAATGAGCAATGTTAGTGAGATGCCAGTAATACCTAAAGAACCACTCCATGAGGGTGAAGAGATGGAAGCTGATCCACCAAGATCTCCACCTGCTTCATCTATTTCCACAAGCATCATTGCTATTTCCACCATCCCACCCATTTCACATACAATAGTTGCTTCTTCTCTGCCCGCGGTGGAAATTTTTGTCCACCTCATCTCCACTTCTCCAATCGTGCAGGTCATATTAGTGGATTCATCCTCTACCACTACCTCACCAATTTTTTCATCCTCCATGTCTCCTTCCTTTTCTCTTCCAATCAATGCCACTACTGCTACAATGCCTACCCTCTCTCTCCCAGAATCCTTCATTAAATATATGTAGAATGTGTCATTTGAACTTTCGGGAATGTTTGCAAATTCAATGGTGCAAGCTGCAATTTCCCAAGAAATGGTTAACACCTTGGTTCTTCCTCCTCATATGGAGCCACCTAGTATGGAGGCTATGATGCAAATATCTGACGAGTTAGAACAACAACAATTGGAGGCAACTAAGAGGTTGGAAGATGAGGAATTTGAGTATCATGAGCACTCAATATATGAACATAGGGTGATTGATGAGATGGCCTATGAGTCTTCCAGTGATGACAACGAAGGTCTAGGCATGGACATAATCCAAGAAACAACTAATCCAAATCTCGATGTAGAATGGAACAAACAACTTAAGGAGATCAAAGACAAAGAGGCTGAAGGACAACCTATAGTTGAAGAAAGACTCGCTGGCCCAGAGATGGAGGGTGATAAGTCTCTAGTGGAAGGACATCATCGTGCCTCTGAGCATGGTGAGGAGACATCCTTTCATGAAGGTAGACAAGAGGATAAGCCCAAGGAATGTGGGGATGATCAAGATAAGGAAGAAAATGATGCCAAGGGAGAAGACCACCCTACCAAAAGAATGCCCACCAAATCTCCCATCAAGCACATAATGCTCATACAAGACTCCGATGAGGAGAGGGAAGATACAAGGATTGAGTAGGAGGCCCTCAATGACAAGGTCATTGAACTCAGGGTCGAGGAAAAAAAAGATCAACATGAATCACCCAAGGAAGGGTTCCCAATGCCCGACTAGTTGGAATGACAACTTCAAAAGAGAACTCCCGCTCTAAAGGACCCAAAAAAAATATTAGAGGCAATATTGGCCAAAGCTTAGATTGGTACCAAGAAGGACAAAAGGCCTAGAATCATATCAAAGGTAACGATGGATGCCTCCGGATCCAAGGTTTTACAAATAGCTATGTCGGTAGTTGGAGAACAAGGAATAAGCTACAAAGTTTCCACCATTGACTTGGGAGTGGCCACCAGAGAGCAAAAGGTTGACCATCTCTAGGAATCAGTTGCCATAGTGGTGTATCTCATCCAGCAGGATAAGGTTTCGGAGGAGGAACTTAAGGCACAGGTGGCTGATTTGATAGCCTATATTCAACAATTGTCATCCCTAGAGGAACAACCCACCACATCATTGTCCCTATAATAGTTGTTGTCCAAGGAACATATTAAAAAATTAGAAAGGAGAAGGAACTTGGATAGGACCACAAAAAATTGGTTCCGATAGGTCTTGGATATTGGGAATATGGGCATCAATTTGGTTCTTTGAACAACGAACAAGTTCTTAGAAGTAAAATCATCTCTTGAGATATGAGGCACATCTGCATTGAGTTCCCAAATAAGTATGGAACTTCCTACCCAAAAATCAAGGCTATCCTCACACTGCCAAGTGAGGTTTGGGAAAAGGAGTTTGTCTTCAAAGACAATGACCATTGGTTAATGGATGTGTGGAAGTGAGACTTCAATCACCAAAAAGAGAGGCTGGAAAAGATCCTTGAGTGAGTAACTCTACATATTGAATGGGCCAAGGAGGCCCGAGGGGGCTATTTGCAATACCTAAATTTGATGATGGGGTATGAGGTGCCTACTGTCCAGATCAATCCAAAAAACATAAAGACTCACTTCCAAAAGAGGATGGAGGCCGAGATGTCAGCCGAGGTTACCACAAATTTAATAATCTTTGTTGCCTGAGATTTCCCCCATTTCAAGCTATTTAGAGACCACATTGCAAAGTATGACGAGGATTGGGAAAAGTTTGTTACCAATTCCAAGGAATGGAGTTACCAAGTGCTGAGATCCAACTTAATTGAGGTCGACAAGTTTCAATCAGTGGTCTTGGAATTCATAGAATATGCAACTTCAAAGAAGTAGGAGGGCAACCCTGTTATTGATGAAGAATTCCTAAGGGAATAACTATGGCAAAGAGAAATCAATAAGAAGGCAAAAATTCAACATTGTCACCACTAGAAGACAAAACAGGGATATGGACAAAGTGTATTTTAAAATGTAATATTTTGGGGGTAGATGAAACCCTGTTGTAAAGTGAATCTTGGCCACACAATGAGATTAAATCTTGGCCAGTCATTTTTCTTTAGAAAACTATAAATAGGGATCTCCTCCTCTTATTTTGAGAGAGTTGAGTTGTTGTAAAGACATGCTGTAGAAATTGCAATAGAAATACATTGACCTTGGTGCATTTCTAGATTTCTTCTCATGTTTCATGATTCTTCTCTCATAAGTTAATATTCTAGTTTGATTTAATTTTTTGTTCTAGTTTCCTTTTAGCTATCCTTGGTAGATTTAGTAATGTTGTCCTTGGTTGTGAAGATTCTTTTTGTGTGTGTTCTTTTCTTGTCCATACTTTTAGTCATTTACTGCTAGTAGATGGCTGTGTAAAGTTAGTCTAGACTCTGATTTTATAGCTGCTCTTTAAAATTTATCTTTGTTCATACATATATATGGTGAATGAATGATGAAATATTTGCAGTCCTTAGAAGATAGCGTAGATTTATGGCATTGTGAAATTTTTGATTAAGTGAAATTATATTTTAAGAAAACTATCCACAACAGAAACCTCCATGATCATTGTTCATCGGTAGTTGCAAGTCCAGGAACTCTCTCTCTCCCTTTCCCTTTTTCCTTTTTTATTAGAAGTGACCTATGCTAAGGTTCATTGCAAATTGTAAAGCCAAAATTTAAGAGTGAAATCGAGTCTCAGACTACTATTTGAATCTACAGAAAAAGTGCAATAATTTCCTATCTGAAGAACTCTATTCGCATATCCAATTCTCCTCTAGCTTTATCCACGTAAGTCTTCCTAGTGATTACTAGCAAAGATCACATCAATATCAACTAAGACATTCTAGGCAAGTCAAGACTTGACATTAGAGGCCTTGGGATAGTGTTTTGCAATCTGATTGTGGAAGATCATCTTTTAAGAGAGGCGATGCACCTATGCATCACTTGTGTTGAGAAGTGCATAAAAAACACATCAACAGTATTGAAAATGGCTAATACAACCTCATATTTTGCCTCACTCCTTTAGCATATTAACACACCCAAAAAAGTCATACCATCTTCTTTCCATTTGCACTCATACCCTAAAAATAACAACTCTCATCTAGCTATGCTAAATTTTTGTCGACTCCAAAATGACAACTCAAATATCTACTAGGTTTCTCCCTTACTAATTTTTTCCTCATTGAACAATGAGGTATACATAATATCTTCCCCTTGAAAAACAAACCTTCTTCCACAAAATACTCCAGCAATGGAGTTTTGTTCCTCTCCATGGAATTATTGCATTTTTCCCAAACCTCTTTAAAATTAACATCCTCACCATACAACTCCCGCATAGAATCAAAACCAACAACATTCACTCTCATTTCAGTCAATAAAAAAATCCTCTGACTTAATGCATCAACTACTCTATTAGATTTATGACTTCTATGTTTCAATATAAAAGAATAATTTTGATGAAATTCAACCCACTTCACATGCTTTGACTAAGCTTACCTTGAATCTTTATAAAGTGCATTGCATAATGGTTGGTGTATAAAAAAACTCCTTTTGTAGCAAGTAATGTCATAACTTCTTAAGATTTTGCACAATGGCATAAAACTCTTGATCATACATGGAATATTTTTGTTCCTTCATCTGAAACTTCTCATTGAAATATTCTACTGGTCTACCCTCTTGAGTAAAAAATCCTCCAATCATTGTCCCACTTGCATCACAATCAACTTGGAACACTTTACCCAAAATATGGGAGTGCTAACATGTGCTTCTTTGTTACTTTAACTTTCAAAAGTTTGAAACTTTGTTCAACTACTGTTGTCCAAAAAAAAAAAAAATTACCCTTCATAGTTTCCATGATAGGAGCGAAAATGCCACTGAAATTTCATATGAACTTCCTATAGAAGCTCAATAATCCATGGAAGTTTCTTGCTTCAAACATACTCCTTGGTGAAGGAAAGTCTACAATTTCTTTTACTTTTTTTGGATCTATTTTTAGACCACTACTAGAAACAACAAAACCCAAATATACTAACTCTTCTTTCATAAAGCTACACTTTTTCACATTCACTAAAATCTTCTCTTCCTTGAGTATTTGTAAAATTTCCCTAACATGTTACAAATTCTCTTCTTTTGTTTTGCTACAAACAATAATATCGTCCAAATATACTATGAAAAATTTACCAAGATATGGTTTCAACACTTTGTTCATCAACCTCAGTAAGGTACTTGGTACATTTATCAAACCAATTGGCATCACCATCCATTCATACAATCCATCCTTTTTTTTGAAAGCGGTCTTCCATTCATCTCCTTCTCTTATGTGAATTTGATGGTACCCACTCTTCAAATAAATTTTGGTGAAAATACTTAGCTCCACTCAAATAGTCCATCATATCATCCATTTAAGGCAAGGGAAATCAATACTTCATAGTTATCATGTTTATGGCTCTTGAGTCTATACACATCCACCATTTAGCATCCTTCTTTGGTGTCAATACTGTTGGAACAACACATGGATTTAAACTCTCTCTAATCAGCCCCATATCTAACAACTCTTGCACTTTCCTATTTATTTTTGTATTCTCCATAGGCATCATTCGATATGGTGCTTTGTTTGGAAATATTTCACCTATAATCAAATCCATATAATGGCTTATGCTCCTCATTGGTGTAAATCCATTAGGAAGTTCCTTCATCATTATATCTCCATATTCTTCCAAAAAAAAATAATTTCCTTTGGTATTTCTTCATTTTCTCACTACCCCACTTATTGACATCTTAGGAATAATGGCAAAAAATATTCCTTCTTCCTTCAAGTCTTACCAAATTTTTTTACTAAAAGAAAAAAACTTTGGAGTTGCCCTCCAATTCTTCTTCCCATTCTTGAATTCCAGTGCTAATGCATACTCCTTTCCATCTTTCTTAATTTGATATGTTTTTATTCATCAATCATGGATAAATCTTCAATAAAATTTCCAAGGCCTCCCAAAAATTAGATGGCATGCATCCATTGGCATCACATTGCAAATTAATTCATCCATACATTTTAAAATTTGAAAACTCATAATATATTGTTCATGTACCATCTATCTATGATATTTTTGCAACAATGAAATCCGATATGGCTTGGGATGTTTCAATCTTTTAAAATTAAAAATTTCCACCATCTCTTCAGATATAATATTATCAATGGTACCACTGTCCACTATGAATTCACAACACTTGGCATCTGCTTTGCATCTTGTTCTAAAAATTCCTTCTTTGTATTTGTTCCAACTTCTCCTTTTCAAGACTTATCAATGCTATTTGTAACATGAGAGACACTCAATCTTCATGTCCTTTTCCATTAATTGGTGTAGCCACACATTCATTTTCACCATGTAGAACTTGAATTCTAGCTTATGTCCCTTTTCCATTATTTTATATTTGCAAGAATTCAAATTCCCTATGCCCCAACTCTCTGCATTGAAATCATGTACCTCCAAACCCTCTTCGTCTACCTCTACCAGATTTTCCTCTACCACTAAAATAATCTCCTCTTCCACTAGAAGATTCTTCTCTTCCTTTATCATCTTGCTCACCCACATGAAATGTAACTGCCTCATCTTTTTTTCCTTGGTAACCTCTACCACTACTATTTTTCCCTCTTCCTCTTGAAAATATTCCTCTACAATGAGAATTCTTCTATTGCTTACTTGCAAGGTTTTCTTCTACCTTCAAGGCATATTGATATGCCTCTTCCACACTAGTCACCTCAAGCATACCCATTTCTTCTAGTATGGAATTATGAAGACCATTTATATATATTTATAATTTTTTTACATCGTCATCCACCTGTCCAACCCATATGCTCAATCGATAAAAATCCTTGATGTACTCTTGTACATTCTGTCTCTTTCCTTCAAATTTAATAGCCTCTTAAACAAATCAAGTTGGTAATATAGAGGAAATTTTTTGTCATTTGATTTCATCACCATCCTCTTGGGCATGTTTTAATTTTCTCTTTACCTCTCTATCATCTTTCGAGATGAAGGTGCTCCCACCACATGGAAGCGCGTGATCCCACAATGTTGGTTTACAATTTTTAGGGGATTCTAATTTTTGCTGAAATCACATATTTAAAAAAAATATAATTTGATTTAAGCCTTAAAAATTTCCATTTTAAGGATTCCAATTGAATAGGTTTTGATCAAACCACCTTTGATCAAACCCCCTTGAATAGAACCCCACTAGTTTTAAACCATACCTATAACAAAGTCTCATTTACACCTATCAAAATGCTGATAAAAAACCACTTTTGATTTACCTTTTGGGGCATCAAATAAATTCATTTAAAATTTAACTTTTGTAATTATGTATTCCATATTATAAGCTTCCCAAAAAGTATAATTTTAAATATATTTTATTTTATTTTTATTTCTTGTGAATGTAGGTTTTTCACCAAAAATCAAGCTCTATGTTCTCCACATGTTGGAAAATAAAAGATCATAAAAAAAAAATTCAAAAATATGAGTGCACCAGATATTGAAGTTCTTGATCCAACAAAACAAAATTGAATTTTGATATGGGTATGTGTAGGATCATCATGGAAAAAACAGGCCCTTAAGTGGCAATAAAAAGACAGAAAATCAGAGTTAGACAACTTGACGTAAATTTTTGAATAAGTTATCTATATTATTTCAAAAAAATGAAAAAATAGAATCTATATAAAATTGAATGTAGTTTCTAAACTACTAGACCTTTATTTTTAAAAAGAAAATCTATTTGGTGAAAATTTAAAATTTCAATGCAGTAGTATTTAAATTTCAGGGTAAAAATAAGAAGTAGGTGTATGTCTGACCACCCTAACCACAATAAAATGATAATATTTTTTTATAAGATTTTAGATACAAGTAGAGGACTCATGTCCCAATGTGATGCATAATTTTTTATAAATTTTCTTTTAGTAAATAATTAATTATGATTTTTTTATTACAACTTTTAAAAAATATAAAAGATCGTCTGTCTAACCACCTTAAGTTGGTCAAAAATTCATGAAATTCAATTTTTTTTTTTTAATCCTATAGTATGTGAAGCATAGAATGTGACGCATATTTTGGATTCAAAAAATGTGATACCGTTTGAAAGTTATAGATTTTTTTCAATCAGCCTATCAATCAGGACTTTATTCACAATTCTAATAGAAAATGAATAATAATTATTATATTAAATTCAAAGTAAAGAATAATTTATATTGGTGGAAAGCTGAGAATCTCCTCTAAAAATCCTTTTCGTTTGATCAATTTTGGGTAAAAAAAAATTTGTCAGCCACATGGGCCATCATATGGCTTATATATCGCCACTTTTTGGCCCATCATGATCCTACACATACCCATACATATAGAAAAAGTTGTGTTATATGATTCACCTATGTCTGAATTGTAATTGGTTTGAATTTGAAACTTGATTAAGGAAAAAAAATTCAATAAAACACTATGTAACCAATTGGAAGCACTACATATCATAGTTACAAATCTGAAATCAAAAAATATAGAATTTTATCCTTCATAGAAAAAAATTTGTGTTATACGGTGAGCGTCCGTCCTTAAAAATGGTGTTTATTGAAAAAACTAGTTTTTGAAGGAGATGGAAAAAGAAGTGCAATCTGATTCCAAATTTTTCAAAAAAAATATATTTAGAATCTAAAGACAAAATGTCACAAATCACTATTTTTCATCATCTTCAAATTCCTCATGGTTTAGCCACTATAGATGTCTAAAAGTGAAGATTTAGTTCTAGAAAACATAAGTTTAGTGTCCAGTTTGGCAAAAAATTATAAACCAATATTGTAGGATCACCCAAGTTCGTGATTTCAAATTTGAATGTGTTGGTGTAATTAAATGTTTTGTGCCTTGTCCTAGCTCATAATTACACCTTAGTTAAGTTTAATTAGGGACCACATAGGAGTTGTTGGAGAATTTTCACCTTTGGTGGAATTATCTTCTTATTAATTTATCACCTCCACCTTTCATGGACATATCATGTGATTAGGTTTCCACCTTTTGTGGGTGATCCACTATTTTTGGTGGTTATCACATTATCTATGTCTACTTTAGGTGGAGTGATATTTTTTCATTGTTGTCTCATGTCATAAGATTATGACACTTTTCATAATCTTATGCACTCCTATGTTCTCACCTTGGCTATATAACCAAGGGGTCTCTACTACATTTGTACACACACATTGAAGCATTCCATTATCATTGACATTGAATACAATTTATTCTTGTCACATTATTTTCTCTCTTCTTGTGCTTTCCATTTGGTCCATAGATCTTGGCATCCATAGTCAGTTCTAACATGGTATCATAGCGAGTTGGGTGCCATTGGAGAGTCTTTTTCTAAAGAGATCTACTAGATTTGGGGAGGTTCCATTTTTGGCTTTTTACTGCAGGTTTATATCAGAGCTTGTTGGTGCAAATCGAAGCTCACCATTGCATCTGGAAGGTTCGGAAAAGTCGATTTTGCCTTTTATTTCATCCAAATAGGACACATGAGGCCAAATCTATGAGGGTTTGAAGCTACATTGTGGCTACCAGATCTAGAAGGTAGATGCATTTTTGGAGCATTTTGGGTCAAATCCGACCCTGCCTTCGCATCCAGAAGGGCCAAAAACCCTAAGATCGACTGTCCATTCATCCATTTTAGAGCAAGTCATCCGATGAGGCAAAAAAAAATTTGCCTGGAGAGCCGTACGACCCCCAGGTCGCCATCATTGTGTATGGTACGATTTGTCAATAATAAATTGTTTTATTCTCCAAAAAGTTTTTAGAAAAATTTCAAAAAAAAATATTGTAAAAAAAAATATTTTGTGAATTTTTTTTTTATTTAAAAAATCAAAAAAATATATACAATTTTTTTTTAAGTCTACGGATTGCAGACTGGTATGAAGTACCTGTAACGTGGCAAGGTATCGGTACGTACTACAAAAGCCACGTGGCCTATGGCCCGCAGCCCCACTGCGTTCCCCCATACCGGCAATCAAAATCCCAACACGCGGGCCCCTACACTGATGGGCTCACACATCCAACCGAACAAATTTCCATCCCATAGAATATTTCAACAGAATTTTCGGGCAGGAGTTTTTTTCTGGCAACAGACACTAGACCGTCAAATTTAAAGCAATGTTTTTCTGATATCAGTACTACATCAACACTCATTTGAAATTTCTTGACCCCTCACCATTGGAGTTTTCATTTTGTAGTTCAACTTTGAAGCTTCATAGCTTGGTCATTTTGGCTCCTTTTTTCAAGATGATTTTTTTAGATTTGGGCTAATATTTTGTGCTCTACACAGTGGTGCAATAATTTTTTGGTTTTAGCTTCTGGCTTTTCCAAAAATTGCAGATTCTCATAGGTGTTGCTGCTTCGTCCTCATTTTGGGAACTTTGGGAGCCCATAACTTGCTCCTACGGTAACATTTTTGGGTGCCTTTTTTTTGAAAGTGCATAATTTTTTGTGTACTTCTCATTGGTATGATCATATTCATCTCATTTTGTACTTGAATCTGTGGCCTATTTTGGCATCTACATGTGCCAAGATCAAAGTCCACCTTGTTATTTTTGGCAATAGAAATTGTAAACGCACTAAGTATAAAGTGCAAAATCAGATATTGTTTTGGGGTTTCTTGATTGAGTGATTTGGGGGGGGAGGTCTCTTGGTGCATTCTTTTGATTTGTTTGCTTGGTTTCTCTCATTTTCATGGATCATTCTAAGGTTACTTTGCTCACATCATATAATCATTCAACATGGCATCAAAATGCATGGAGTATTATAATGACAAAAGGTCACTCTCTATATGTTGAAAATAAGGTACTTGAACCTACAGATGTAGATAAAAAGTTAAAATGGATTATCAAACATACCAAAACTCTTGGATGTCTTCGTAGACTTGTTTCTCAGGATTTTTTGTTTCAAATTGAATCATGTAAAAATTCTCATGAATCTTGGGAAAAATTGAAAACATTGTATGGTACTACAGATGAAGTAAGAGGTTATCAAATTGATAATGACCTATGAGCCTTGATCCTAAGAACTTTGACAACATCCAAGACTACATCACTAAGGTTAATGATCTAAGAGAGCAATGTAAAGCATGTGGAATTGATAAGAAGGATATTCAATTGGTCTACAATATAATGAACAAACTTGGTCCTGATCATGCTTCTTTTGTTTCTAGCTTTCATACTCATAGATTGACTATGGGGTCTGCATATACTACACCTTCATTTGAATCATTTTATGAGATGTTGATACATGAGCAACAAAAGCTTATCTCAATGGGTCTC
This sequence comes from Sequoiadendron giganteum, assembly GCA_007115665.2. NCBI lineage: Eukaryota > Viridiplantae > Streptophyta > Pinopsida > Cupressales > Cupressaceae > Sequoiadendron > Sequoiadendron giganteum. The sequence continues at coordinate 105,676,231 of CM021101.1, forward strand.
ATCAAGACTACTAAATCTCAAGCATTATTGGTTAATCAAGTGAAGGAATCAAAATCAGATAAGAAACATAAGAAAGCAAAGAATAATCCACATTTAGATCAAACAAAGAAAAAATCCTCTTTCAAAGGGGAATCATCTAAGAAGGAGAGGCATTTTTGTGCATATTGCAAGAAGGATGGACATGAAGAACACTATTGTTATAAGAACGACATTGATGAGTTGAAGAATCTTCTCAAAAAGAATCAAATTGATTTTCCTTCTAGACTGTCTTAATCTTCTTCGTCTCCTTCAAAACAGTCTAAGGGTAAAGTTCATTTGGCATCTACATCAGGAAATAAAGGTCAAGCTCTTTGTGCTTATTCAAGTCCAGGATCAGGTAGATGGCTTCTAGATTCAGGAGCATCACATCATATGGCATCTTTGCAATCTATTTTCTCTTCATTTCAGCCTTGTTCTATGTTTCCTATCTTGATGGGAAACAATACATACATGAGTGTAATTGGGAAGCGATCTATTAGTTTTGGGGACAACACTTTCCAGGATGTTTTGTGTGTTCCTCATTTGATGAATAATCTTCTTTCCATATATTAGATTACACATGGTGGAGATGAGAGAACTGTGGAGTTCACCCCTGATTTAGTCATCATTTGAGACTTGGAGAGTAGAGAGATCATTGCTACTGGGGTGGTTGATCATTCATCTCGGTTGTATACCTTTACAAATTTTGCTTCTGATCGTGACATTGTTCCTTCGACTCTTGATCACACTTCTAGTGAGAACCATGATTCAGAGGAGACATTTGGCTACTTGAACTTGGGAGTTCTCACATCAGCTCTAGTACTTGAGCCATGCATTTCATCTCCTCCATTTATTGTTGTAGTTGATGATGCTTGTGATTCCACAGTTTGGGTTCCTTGTGATTCACTACAGCAGGACATACATAGTCTTCTAGATATGGCTACTTTGGATGGCTTCCTGACATGTATTTTAGACTTGTTTGTGGAGTCTCATCTTGCAGCTTTGGGGGACATCATTGATGGCATCCATCTTCTCTTTGATGAAGATGCTCCTTCTTCAATTGTTGCGAGGGAGCACTTTGAACCTCTTGTTCATTCTCTACATGATCATTCTTTGCAGTTTGACATGAGTGTGGATACTTTTGGACAACATTTGGAGGAGTCTTCTTTGTCTTTAGAGGGGATATCTTTCTCTTTGGATCATGTTCTACATTATTCTCTACTAGATGTTGGATTGTACTCTTTAGCTGTGTGGCCTAGAATGCCTGTTTGGAGTGTGTCATCTTTCGGCATTGACATGGAGACACTTGAGCATCATTCAGAGACATCATACATCCTTCATACATCCTTGGTTTTGTTTCTTCCTAAGGGGAGAAACGTTTTTCAGTGAGATTGGATCATCTTCAACATTCAATGTCGAGCTTCTACCATCATTCCAGGCGACTCAACATTGAGGGGGGGCTGCCTTGTCTCTCTTCTACTTCTCTCTTATGGGGGGGTCTTTTCCCTCACATGGGGTTTTTACCTTCTCATGCATCATTGAGAGCATTTCTATCTTGTATTTCATCTCTCTTTTGGGGAGGAGTTTCATCCCATTGGGTTTTCTCCTTTTCTCCGTTTGTGAGAGATTTCATTGCATTTGTACATGGGTACCTAACTTGGCCTAATTGTCAGGACCCATCTTGCATTGCTAGATTCTCCCTAAGTTGCACTTAAGGGGGGGTGTTGGCGTAATTAAATATTTTGTAACTTGTCCTAGGTCATAATTACACCTTAGTTAAGTTTACTTATGGACCACATAGGAGTTGTTGGAGAATTTCCACCTATGGTGGACTTATCTTCTTATTACTTATCACCTCCACCTTTTGTGGGTGATCCACTATTTGTGGTGGTTATCACATTATTTCTTTCCACTTTAGGTGGAGTGATAGCTTTTCATTGTTGTCTCATGTCATACGATTTCAACACTTGTCATAATCTTATGCGCTCCTATGTTCTCACCTTGGCTATATAACCAAGGGGTCTCTACTACATTTGTACACACACATTGAAGCATTCAATTATCATTGACATTGAATACAATTTATTCTTGTCACATTATTTTCTCTCTTCTTGTGCTTTCTATTTGGTCCATAGATCTTGGCATCCATAGCCAATTCTAACATGGTATCAGAGCATGTTTGATTCTAATAGTAAGAATGTATTTTAACCATTTTGGGTCCTCAGTTAACTCCATGCCAAAATATTTTTTATTTTTTTGATATCCAATTCAATAAATTTTCCATATTCAAAGTTCCATTAAAGCATGGGGTGTCCAACCTAGGCTTGCTATAAAGCATAGTCATTTCTTTCAAAACCCTACCTTCCACTTCATCTCTATGCTCATCTTTCACATAAAATTTTGGTGTTTCCTCTTTAGCTTCATCCTCGTTGACATCCACCACTAGGTTTCCTCTTTGTTGTGTCAATTCTATTGCCTCCAACTTTTCTCTTATCCTAACTTCAAGGCCTCTTATCATTTCTCTAAAAACCTCATTATTTGCATTTTGTGGTCCTCTTCGCCCACACCCTCTTTGCACCATGTTCATAGCCCTCCACAATTACGGGGTCTCGCTATCCTCTCACACATCAACAACAATCTCCTTGGGGTTCTTCTCCTAACACAATGTAAACCTTCTCTGATACCAATTTGGTGTAGATAGGAATCATGGGTCCTATGAGACTACCAATTCTAGCATAAAATAAATCAAACCAATGCTCTCCAATATCTAAGATTCAAATTACAAATTATAATTAAAATTCACAGACAATTTATCAAGCTGTAGATCACCATTTTTACTATATAAATAAATAGCTAAAAGCAAGATTGAAGTTTATCATATTCAAATATTGAATCCATTGAAATCAATTTTCTTATATATTTAAAATACTACAACCATCAAACAATCACAACTCTTTAGCTTACTATCCTACTATCCCCCCTTTGTTCACAACTCCTTTGAATTTTATTAAATGGTAGATCTTTAAACTACAAGAACTTATTTTCTATGACTGGCGAACCCCTCTACAAAAATGGCTTCCACTTTTATATGGTGCCCATGAGCATGGAATTCAAACAATTTTCATTTACGAGTTGAATCAATGCCTCCCAAGTAGGTTGTGTGGGAATTTGATCAACCATATTATTAAAATTCAACAACCCAATCAAATTCATGAACCCCCTCAATATCTTGACCCCCCTTTCAAGAGACATCATGTGTATAGCTCCAAAGGAATGTCATTGATTTAGTTTTCTTAAATCTCCAAAATGTAAGTAGCACCAATCACTTGGGCCCACACCATTTGAGAGAGGACATATGTCCAAAAAAATAGAAATCAATACCTTAACCCATCTACCCCATCATGGATCTTCATGCCCAACAAATTAAACTCTTAAATGCCAATACATTGACTATGTTGGGCACCCAATTCATTCCTTTGACCCTACATCTATAATGTTCATCTTAGGAAGTACAATTATCAATATAAGGCATTCTATTTTACATAACGGAATTTAAATAAGTTTTGTTTTAAATAAAATGTAGATATGGAGAAATCAAGGAATATAGATACTTTGCAATAAAACAATATAATTTATTAATTATAGAAAAATATAAATATTTAATTATATACTATACTTATTGTATATTGTAATATAATAATGATTAAAATCTTTAAAAAATATATATATATATTTAAAAATTCTAAATATATTATTAAATATTTATATATTATAATTATTATTTCAATATTATATGATTGAAAGAAATCTAAAAATCTATTTTAATTTTTTTTTTTTAAAATTACATTATTATTCTATCTTTTCCTAGTTTAAAGCTAAGGGTAAATAAGAATGCAATATTTTTTTAATTACATATTTTTTTTTTAATTTTTAGAAAATTTGAAGTAGAATGCCTTAGATCATTATAGTAAAATATATATTTAATCTTATCGAAGTCAAATAAACAGAAAAAGTTTTTCTCTTTTCCTATTTCATATAAGGAATGTTTTAGAGCTATCTATATTATAAAATATATATTTAATCTGGTCAAAGTAGAATAAAGAGAAAAAGTTGTTCTCCAACAAAATAGGAAACTCCAACAAACAGTATGAGACGTGCAGAACAGGTGGAGGATGGACTAAGTTCTAACAAAACTCTAGGGAACAGTTTTAACAACATGACAGCAAATGTAAAACTCTCAGTTCAGTTTCAACTGTATACGTGAGAAACGACTATGGAGACGTGGAGGAAATCAGACTATTTCAACACAATCTAGCTTTTTAATCCAAATAAAGTGGCAAAGAAATTATATAAACTAGTTGTATGCTGTATATGATACAAATTAAGTTGTAATATCTGATATCAGACTAAAGATGAAGACAGTGAAGAGTCTAATCGTACTTGTGTGTTTGATGCTTATTGTAATGGGAGCAATGGTTGACGTTGAGGCATCTCCTCGCAAGTTTGTAATATTTGGCACTACTCCTGGCGGCCCAGATCCAATCCATAATTCACATTCTCCATCATCAGTAGTATTTCGCACTACTCCTGGCGGCCCAAATCCAATCCATAATCATAATCCTCCAACATCAGTAGTATTTCGTACTACTCCTGGCGGCCCAGATCCAATCCATAATCCTAATCCTCCGGCATCAGTAATATTGCGTACTACTCCTGGCGGCCCAAATCCAATCCATAATCCTAATCCTCCAGCATCAGTAGTATTTCGTACTACTCCTGGCGGTCCAAATCCAATCCATAATCCTAATCCTCCAGCATCAGTAATATTTCGTACTACTCCTGGCGACCCAAATACAATCCATAATCCTAATCCACCAGCATCAGTAATATTTCGTACTACTCCTGGCGACCCAAATCCAATCCATAATCCTAATCCTCCAGCATCAGTAATATTTCGTACTACTCCTGGCGGCCCAAATCCAATCCATAATCCTAATCCTCCAACATCAGTAGTATTTCGTACTACTCCTGGTGGCTCAAATCCAATCCATAATCCTTATTTTCCAGCATCAGTAGTATTTCGTACTACTCCTGGTGGCCCGGATCCAATCCATAATTTTCATTCTCCACCATCAGTAGTATTTCGCACTACTCCTGGGGGTCCAAATCCAATCCATAATCCTCATTCTCCACCATCAGTAGTATTTCGGACTACTCCTGGTCCAGATCCAATCCATAATTCTCATTCTCCACCATTAGTAGTTTTTCGCACGACACCTGGCGGCCCAAATCCAATCCATAATTCGTATTCTCCACCATCAGATCCAAATATTTTTACTTGAGTTCATCTCCTATTTGCTCAGTATTCGAATAACCCATCTGCTTTGATGTACTACTGAGGAAATTCAGAATCTTCTAATTAAATAATCAATTTAAATTGAACTTGAATGATTTATTTCTGATGTATTTTATCTGTTAATTTATTTATCAAAGTTTATCTGATGTAGAGTTTCATTTGAATTTATATTAATCCATGAATAGAATACTCACTTTTTCATGCCATATGTTCAAAGAATGAAGTATACAATCTATGGCCAGGAACAGTGATTTACACTCTTTCTGGAGATTTCAATATTTCACAGTTCATAACTAAAAATCAATCATTCAAATCTTACTTTGTGATCCACCGTTGTCAAATGCTAATTCCTCTGTGCAGAAATTAAAATGCTACTGGTATAAATAAATTCAAAGACTGTACATGGCGATTTCTTTATGAAGCTCTTTATATGAAGTTTATTTTCCTGCTCAGTTATTTTTGTGAACTTTTCCTGGTCTTTTTGTTTTCGTATATATGACTATGATTGATCATTCCAAAACGTCTTCTTACTTTTAGACACTCCAGAGCATGACGGGAAAAACGAAAAAACAATATAAAATGGGACGTTAAAAGCTTGTGCATTAAAAATAGATCTAGTATGAAAAATAAAATTGTAAACAAAACAGAAAATATTTATTTTAAAATTTGTATATAATAATAAATTGTACAAGTCATTCGTGCAGCCCCTTAGATGCCTTTTGAATCGATAAAAAAATTGTACAAATCATTCAAAATAAATTTTATATTCTATGTTTAAAGAATTATTTAAATTTGTAATAAAATTTATATAAAATATTTTTACTTACAAAATATATAATTTTAAACTTATTTATAAGGTATATTTATCTTCAACATATTCATGAATTTCATTTAACAAAATGATTAAAGTAGTTTATTAATATAATGGTGCTAATATTTTATTAAAAGAAATTTCATTCATAAGAAGTGAAATAAATGAGTGAATTAAAAAATGACAATTCAAGAAAAATCATTTTCTCTATTAGAATGGGTAATTTTTTATTTTTTGGTGTTTCTAGTATTACAATTTCATTAAAATGGGAAATATCTTTTTCCATAGTCTCAATATTTTCTTATACATGTGTTTGTGCATTCAACCGTGTCTAAAACTCAATTATTCTAAGGGAGACTTTTAGGGGCTTACAATAAAAAAAAGGGGGACACTTAAATAAGTGGGATGTTATGGCATATAAAGATGAAATATGTCTAGATGATAAAATAAAGTATGTGGTATCTTGTTGTAATTGTTAATATAATGTAAATGAGATTATATATACTAAGCTAATCCTTTTTTGGTGTATGATTCAATGTAATGAATTAACAACATATGGCTTATCATTAAATACAAGATCTTAGATACGATCAATTTAAAGAATGTGAAATATAATGTGATAAGTGGTAATGGTCAAATCTCAACATCTACTTTTTTGACATTCTTCCTAGATTCTCCCCATGTTTCTTTCTATATTAATTTTCATGGCATAATCTTCCCTCGATTTTGATTTTTGAGGGTTCTTATCACACAAGTAATATTGTAACTTGACATCAAATTTGTTGTGGTCTACAACTAGGAAAATTGATTCATCTAGTCTCACATGAGGAGGCACTTTCCTCATTTTAATTAAAATAATCTTATTGAAAACAAGAAAAGTTTCATTTAACCCTCTCTTTATTATAACCGACTCATGAATTACAAAATTTGGATCCATTTTTCTCCATACTACAATCTAAAAAGTCCCATAAAATCATTTATGAGTCTATTCTACCATCTAAAAGACTCATGTGCAATTCCTTGGCACTATATTCCAATGCTTGTACAAGTTTTTGCAATATAAAATTTCCACCCCATATCTCATATTCATTAGTAACATTAATGAAATGTGTAAGGTAGTTATCTCTAGTGACAACATTGTTAACCTACAATTGTGGCACTGTTCCTCTAACCTCATTTAGAATAAGAATAACATTACCTAGAATGGCATAAAATAAATAATTATTTATTTGTTTATATTCCCAATCTAGCCGTCTAATTGGAGAAGAACTCTAATATGTTATATATGGTAGAATTTTCACATTTTCCTCATGTTTTGTTGCTAATGGTAATATTATTTATGAATTTAGTCATTTGGAAGATGTTTTTTTTTAAAGAGGGGTAAATTATTTTGACTCAAAGTTATGAACCGACAAGGTCACAAATGAGGGACCTCATCCCCAATGTAAACACTCAACAATTACATCCCAATGGGGTTTGAACCTTGATGGAAAGAAAATCACAATAACTTAACCATCACACCATAACACTATTAGCAGATATTTAGAAGATTTTTCGATTAGAATAAAACTGGAAGGGCTAGTACCCATAACAAAGCAACCATAAAGGTAGAGGTGGCTCAAAAAAAGTGAGACCACAAAAAATAACTCACAAGAATTGAGCTAGGGAGGAACAAACCAAAAACTTATTCTTTTGACTAGAGCATAGAACCAGTAGCAAGTCATGCTTTTGCTCATAGCATGAAACCAATAAAAGGAGACTGACTATAGAAGAGCAGGAGCAGTAAAGGAACCAACTCAAAAACACCACCCAATACAGAGCCTTGAAATAAAAACACATAAAATAAGCTTTATCCCATAGCTAAGAGATGGTAATAGAAAAATCCTATAGCAATAAGATAGAAACAATGAAAATCCCATTAGAAATAATACCATTTTTGAGATAGGATTGAGCCAATAGAAGCCACCAACTACCTAAACCCAACAACCCCAAGCAAAGGGGCAGAACCAACAACTCTCCACTTTGGAAGATGTTAACCATTGTTGTGATTCCTAATTTATTGTTGAAATATATTCTAAATCTAAATTAACTATTGGGTATGTTGATAAATTTGAGATTTTTGGACATTAATTTAGGCCTACATTTCATGGTGCCTTTTTCTAAGTTAGACTCAGTTAATTATATGTTTTGATCCAATTATCTTTCCCTTTGTTTAGTTTTTCACTTACTGGTAGTTTTGGAATCATTGAAGATAAGGTCTTATTCTTTTTTACCTTCATTGGGAGTAGGGAAATTAGGATTCATAATCTACCTTTCTATTATCACATGTGGAGGAGAGGAATATTTATGTCTATATCCTAAATATATAGTTTTTAGACATATATTTCTTTTTTTAGTACCTATACTTGATTCATTCCTAACCCTGTCCTATTCACATCAAAGACATCTCCTACCCGTTCTAACTACGTTGTCAACTGATAAACCAAAATTATATTAATATTGGTTTCTTAAAAAATTGAATTCACCTTTTCTACCTAATGTACCAACTACTTTTATTTATTAAGACTTGGCATATATGACTTTCTATAAGTTTTAGATCTCCATGCTATTTTTGTCTTGCACCATTGGCTAAAACTTCTTGTTCTTGTTGATTTGTAGCTCCTTCAAATTTACATGTCTACTTTTTATATTTTCAAAGGATTTATATGTATTATATTAATTAGATCCACTACTCTTGATTAAGAAAAATAAATTTATTTTGATTACAAATATTTTTAAATGTTAGCCAAGGATCTTCAATTCTTGGTATCGAGAAAATAGTTTTTGAACCTTTTTGTGAGCAAATTACTGGGTTGTTTTGTATGCAAACTAAATTAAACACTCCATAGTAATGAATATTTTTTTTTAGTTCTCAAGGTTCTATGCCCAAAATCCCTAAGGTTATATCTTTTCACAAGTGCTAATGGTGTCAATCCTAGGAAGAAAATCACAAATTTATAATCAAGCTGGGCGACAAAACTATAAGTAAGAACTATTTCAAAATTTATCTCTAATAAACCATGGGGGCTTCCATAAGGTACTTGAAATAATGTGACTTACAAGATATGGGCATTTACCTTTATACAAACCATGTATCCCATGTATAGTTTTCCCCTATTCAGGTTATCACTTTATATCTATGTATTGATCAAAACATACAAGGTAAATAAGTTATTAAAATAGATAATATACCATATAAATGGTTTGTATTTGTGATTTATGATAGAACCTATTTCTATTGTACTTATTTAATCATGCTAATGAGTAAAACCACCTACAACAAAAATTAAGAAGATGATTAAAATTAATATCTTGGGTGTGTTGGGATGATGAGGGAGGTGGAGCTTGTAGAAAAATGTGCTCATATCTAGATATGGAATACATTTATTTAATTTATAATAGATATATGATGATCAAAACTATATGTGTTACCTTACTAAAGATATCATTAAAGGCTATATCAGATTGTGTAATACATAGGAAAATTAGGTTCTACACATATATTCAAAAAGATATTTTTTTTGTTGAATATTAAAGAATCTACTTAAAAATGAATTGATAATGTAATTATATCCTTTATTATCTTAATACATGACAAAAATTTTACAATAATTTTATAACCATTTTGTTGGCTGACTAGGAAAAGGTACATCTAGAAATGAACATCTAGTATGCATGGAGACAATCAATCAATGTCAATTATATGATTTAAAATAATTCCTTCATGGTTATGATGAATTATTTATAAATTTTATAAGAAAGAAAACCTTTACAACTTTAAAATATATTTACGGTCCACTACTAAAAATTAAAAACCTTGCAACTTTAGTATGCAAATTTTTTATTGAATCCTCTTATATTCTCCTAGTTTTTTCCTCTTTTATCAAACCATTTAGAAAAAAAAAATTGGGATTTATAACCCCTTGGAAAAGTCATAAATATTTTGAATACCCTACATGAAATACCAAAATACTAACTTGTCAGAAAACTTAAGAGTTCAAAAATCACAAGAACATTTATTATCATCCACAACTCTTGTGCATCCTTACCTTACTTTCCAGGAATGAGAAAATATTAAATAATTTCCACCATAACTTAATAAGTATGGGATAGTTTATATATTTCATTCATTTCACATTTTTGAGTTAATGAAAATTTAATTCATGGAATGACAATGCATGGAGAAAACCCTTGAAAACCTAAAAAGAAACTCTCAATGGGTATACATCATTAAAGGGATTAAAAAAATATCTTAGGGTGGATGGAGGGTAGGTGATATATTTCACATCAATTTTTATTAGGCCTCCATGCCATGTGAGAACTAATTTAGAATCATGATAGATTTTTAGGATTTGCTTGAGTTGAAAACTAAATTCCATAATATCAGGAGGGTTCATGAGTCTAGTAAAGTGAAGAGAAGGTCAAGTGTGTGGGCTAAGAAAGTGAGTGAAATGGAAAAATCAGAAGAGGATAATAAATTGTAAGGAATTCTAAAAATTCTTGGAGCATTGTAGGTTTTAATTTTTCAAGAGGATTTCAAAATGGGGATGAAATTGCACGAGGGCATAAATATTTGAAAGTCTAAAATTTGAAGAGAAGCTAAGAAATTTGGAAATGAAGGGATAGGAACCAAATTTTTATAAATTTAGAATAATTTTAATAAGGTGCCATTTTCTCAAACTATGAATGAAATAAGGACTATGTGATATGAGATTATATTTCTCAAGTTTGATGAAAGTACAAAGACGTGGATAGAGTTAGGGTTTCAAAGATTCAAAGAAGTTTATAAATTCAAAATGGGGGGATACTAGAGTTATGATCTCTATGAGGCTCAATGATATTGGGGGTAAGTATAAAGGTTCATAGAATTATTGAATGTCTATAGTTTGGGAGGAAGTGTGAAGGGATGGGATCACCAAGGTTTTTGTGAAACTTGGAACTTTAGAATGAAGGGAAAAAAAAAAAAACGCATTAGGTTTTTGTGCATTCATGGAAATTGGAGAAATGAGGACTTGTGGATAAGGTGCAGAGGAACCCTAAAAATTAAAAATCAAATGAAAGGAATCATTAACATTCAAATTCAAAAAACATACATGAAATATAGACTTAATTATTTTCTAGTAAATAAGTTAAAGATTTTAGACCAAAAACATGAACAAAATCCCCTACAAAATCAAATTTAACAACCCTTTAAACTTATATGTAGAGTTTTTGGTAGTCATGGGACCAAGTACAAAGTTCTCTAAAAGGGTTTTTAAAGGAGATTCTCATCTTTCCACCAATATAAATTATGCTAAATACTTTAAATTTAATTAATTATTATTATTCATTTTCTATTGAATTACAACTAAAGTCCTGATTTTTAGGCTGATTGAAAAACATCTATAGCTTTCAAACGGTATCATATTTTTTGAATCCAAAACATGTGTCACATTCTATGCTTTGCATAATATAAGATTAAAAAATCAAAATCTGAATTTCATGAAGTTTTGAACAAGTTAAGGTGGTCAAAAATATGAGTCTTTATTGTTTTTAAAAGTTGTCATAAAAAAATTATAATTAATTATTTACTCGGAAACAAATTACAAAAAAATATGCATCACATCGAGACATGAGTCCTCTACTTTTATCTAAAATATTATAAAAAAATATTATCATTTGAATGTGGTTACGATGGTCAGACAGACACTTCCTTCTTATATTCTCCCTGAAATTTAAGTACTGCTATATTGAAATTTCAAATTTTCATCAAATAGATTTTATTTTTTTGTAAATAAACCTAGTAATTTAGAAACTAAATTCAATTTTCTACAAATTATATCGTTACATATTTTTGAAATAATATAGATAACTTATTCAATTTTTATGTCAAGTTACCTAACTGTGATTTTTCTAAATTGTTTTCCACTTAAGGGCTTGTTTTACCCATGATGATCCTGCATATACCCTAATGTTACCATATAATTTTTAAATTTATTCACAATGTTCCACCAACCTTCTCCATTCAATAATGATTAATTAATGGATACTCTCCCTCGAACAAACCTTACACAAAAAATAATATTCAAGAACAACAAACATGAAAAATTTATTATACTCTCGAAAATCATCTACATGCATGCAATCAAATGCAATAACACTATTTGACCATAAGATCACTATTACTGAAATTTGGATTCCAAATACATGTATAAAATTAAACTTACAAGTTTTGGAATCACAATAATAGTCATTGAAACTTCAATGTCGTTAGTAGTTGTTGTCATTGATGTCAACACTAAGGAGTTTGTTCTTGTAGTTGTCATTGATGTTAGAAATTGAGTAGTAAGACTTTAGTCCTTGCTATTGGTTGTCATTGTTATATTCAGTTGTGGCTATTATTGGTGATGAAGTTCATGAGGAGATTTTTACCTTTCTCCTAGACATTCTTAATGGATTGTTCAAGGGATGAAAAATCTAGAAAGTGAAATTCATTTTTCAATTATAGAAAAAAATGTTAAGCATGGGAAAGAGATGGGCATGGAAACTGATTAGTATAAAAATATCTCTATACTCTTAAGAGATAGATCAACACTTTTCCCCTAATATCATTCAAGGACGCCCTAGAGATATTCCTCCCAAGATGGAATGAAAGAAGGAGATCTTGTGATAGGTGTCCTAGGGTATGATTTTAGATTACATGAGGGGTTCACCACCAAGCCAAGGCTTGGAAAGACTAATTAAATGCAAGATCAGATGTTTAAACCTAGTGATGCATGAAACTTGAATGTATGACTTAGAAATGCATACAAAACATAATAAAAAGGAAAGAAATTAGAATTGTGCACCTAGGAAGTTGTGAAGACTTGGAGACAACTCTGAATTATTAAAAAAGCCTTATTTTGAGAACACTAGGAATCATATGCCACTTCTAGCATATCAGTCCCAAAACAGGGTTTTTAGTTTGAAACTAGTTTCCAACATTGTAGATTCTAGATTTACAAAAATCTTAAAAATGCATGTAGTGGGGCTCATACGCCACTTCTAGTGTATCAGTCCTATTCTTCTTTTTTGGAAAATTAGGGTTTGGTTCTAATCTTCAATATTTTTTCTTTCTTCTTGGCCCGATTTCCAAATCTAAACCAGTTGATTTTGGACCAGCAATTGACTTTTTATGAAGATGATAACCTTGTGATAACTTGATGAATTTATCCAACCTTGTAATCTAATCTTGAAAGGATTTTCAAGTCTTCAAAGCACCTAGATCTGCAATCGCATAAGGAGAAAGACATAAAAAGTGTTGAGTGTTAGGGAATAGGGGTTTTCCTTGGTCAAACCCCTTGTAGGTAATTAAACCAAATTATCAGACAATCAAATGAAGGCATGAAACATGAAACAAAGAACATGAATAATGGACAATGATACCTTAAATGATATCTTGTAAATTTGTAACTCAATAGGAAGTGGCCATGAAGGATGTAGATCTTGATCTTGACAATAGGTGTAGAACAATGCTTGATCTTTGATCTTCAATGCTACATCACAACACTAGATCAACAACTTGCTCGATGCTTGATAATATTGGCATGATAATGGATCTTGAATTGCTGGCAAAATTAATGAAGAATTTTCCCCTTAAATGCCTTAGAAATGATCTTGAATGCTCTCTTAATGATCTTGTAAAGTCTTGGAATTATTAACTATTGAGTACTTGACTTGATATCATGAATTCTTATGTGAAATAATGATTTGAAACCTTTTTTATACATGTAATTCATCTAATATCCCATTTATTAGATCTCATAGGCCAACATTCATGAAATTTGAACTTAAAACCTAGATTTCCCGGTCACAACCCTTTAAAAGGGGCCAAATGGGACTCATACACCACACCTAGTATATGGGTCCTACCTAGGTGGTACTCATATGCCCAGGGTGGCGTATGGGCCCCCCAAGGCCTTTTAGGTGGCAAAAGTGTTAGGGTGTTAAGAAATTAAGTTTATTTGTTGATATTATCAAGATTTTGATTGAAATATGCCTTGGGATGCACAATATAGGGTCTTAGAGGGCCTATTAATTATTATATTAAGGTTATAAATGCAAGAGGGCTCATAATTCATTGTTAAAGTGTAAATAAATACACTTTACAACACTAAATGAAGGCAAAATTAGGTCTATTCAACCAAATAGGGCCCCAAATCCAATGTGAAAGTGTTCAACACATTACAACATTAGATTAGGTATATTTAATTTACAAGCCTCATAGATTTAACATGTGAAGGTGTGAATAAATACACTTTGCAACACTAAATTAAGGAAACTTTGGATTTATTTAGGTTTAAAAGGGCCCAAAACCTAATGTGGATGTGTAAAACACATCACAACACTAGATCAAGGTGGTATCAAGTCCAATATAGCATTAATTATTTATAGATTAAGTGTGAAACTGTGAATGACAACATTTTTTGACACTACAAAAATGATGGAAACGACCCTCAAGCATGACACACCTTATCAAAACCTCAACAATTTTTCTCCACACTCGAGAAGGTCAGCCCTGTTGTATTAATTTTGAAATCTCTTAAAATTATCCCCATCTTTCAAAAATATCTCCATGTATTTATAATAGTTCCCTTTAGGATTTTGAGGGATGCAAGTACCATCCAAAAAAATCCATGTCACCTCCACAATCAACTCTACATTCATAGTGAAGGAGCACCTGCCAATGGTGACGGTGCCATCCTTCTCATCCGTTAGCAAACTCAACAAATAATTTTGGGTCATGTGCCCCTTCATGCCCTCCATGAATGAGGCCAACTTACCTCATTGAAAAATAGGCCAAACCTCCTAATCCTGCTTCCACATCTCGCAATGGGCGGTTTTTTCATAGACCAACTCACCTCCCATGGAAAATTTTGCAAATAGCAAGATAAGAGAAATAGTTCTATAGAAATATCGAGAATAATACTAGAGACAAGAATAAAAAGGAATGTGAAAAGACTTCTTACATAAATTAATTTTCCATAATGGTAAATCATGGCAAATAATGAAATTATTTTTAGTTAATTTGGAAGAACACCTAGGGATATGTGATAAATTATCCTAGATAACTAAATTTGGATTAAAAGCACCAAGGTTAGTTAGCACATCCGCAACTTTGTTGCTATTTCAAAATACATGAGAAGATATACTATTTCCAAGAGAAATCATGAGATTGAAAGCTGATATGATGAGGTCCTAGAGGGAAAAACAATGTTTAGCCTTCCTCGTCAGCAAAAGAATGGTGTTTTTGGAGTCACCCTTGATTTCTAGGTTGGAAAATCCAGCATTCATGGCAATCTGAATAGGTCATATAATGGAATCGCCACCTTAGAAAAGATGAAAGATTGGACACCATATTTATTGCATACACAAAAATATTTTTCCAATCATGATCACGGAGGACCTCACCACCACCTGCCCGACCCAAGTTATGTTTGGCTAAGCCATCAAAGTTAAGCTTAAGCCAGACGGGTTCGGAGGGGGACTAAAATAATAATTCAAGTTTATATATAAATATAGAAATAAATTAGAGTGTAGGCTAACTCATTTAATTTTAATTCTTTAGATTAATTTATCACCAAGTCATGTGTTTGAATTCACATCTCCAAAATTAGAGATTGACAAAAATGGGAAATCAAATTTGTTGGGAAAGCACCTAGACTAGGGTGGTAATTGTCTTTTTCATCCCTTTCCATCCATTTTGGACACAAAAAAATCTATTTTAGAATTTTATGGTCAACTAAAATTAGGACTTGTTCAAAAGGCAAGCACATATTGAGTTCAATTTGGTGAAATAAAATCGATAGAGCACTTTTTAGGATAGTACTGACACATTCTCCTAGGTTGATAAAGAAGTTCAAGACTAAGGCATGTCTAGAATACATTAATGGAGAGGTTATTGAACTGATTTCCAAATAGAGAATAAAATTTTACTTCTACCTTAAGGGAGTACAATTTATGAGACTACATTTAGCCCCTACTTTAGCAACCATATGACACTAGATGCATATCATAAAAGGATACCAAAAAGTATATTGTAGAGGACATAGAACATTCACCAAGAAATAGGGTGAAGCCCCCAACGTAGTAACCTACAAACCATAACAGGGTATGTGTAGGATAATGATAGGCCAAAAAGTGGCGATATGTAAGCCATATGATGGTCCATGTGGTTGGCAACTTTTTTTTTACCCAAAATTGATGAAACGAAAAGGGTTTTTAGAAGAGATTCTCCGCTTTCCACCAATATAAATTATGCTTTAATTTGAATTTAATAAATAATTATTATTTATTTTCTATTAGAATTACGAATAAACTCCTAATTGATAGGCTAATTGAAAAACATTTATAACTTTCAAATGGTATCACATTTTTTGAATCGAAAACATGCATCACATTCTATGATTGGTATACTATAGGATTAAAAAAGGAAAAAAAAATGAATTTCATGAATTTTTGACCAAGCTAAGCTGGTTAGACAAATGAGCTTTTATGTTTTTTAAAATTTGTAATAAAATTCATAATTAATTATTTACTTGGAAAAAAATTATAAAAAAATATACATCACATCGGGACATGAGACCTCTAGTTATATCTAAAATCTTATAAAAAATATGATCATTCTATTGTGGTCAGGGTGGTCAGACAGACACCTACTTCTTATTTTTACCCTGAAATTTAAATACTACTCAATTGAAATTTCAAAATTTCACCAAATAGATTTTATTTTTTTAAACAAAGGTCTAGTAGTTTAGAAACTACATTCAATTTGCTACAAATTCTATTTTTACATTGTTTTGAAATAATATAGATAACTTATTCAATTTTTTACGTCAAGTTGTCTAACTCTGATTTTTTGTCTTTTTATTGCCACTTATGTGCCTATTTTTTCCATGATGATCCTGCACATACCCAACATTAGGAATCACATCCTACAAAACGAATCTCATTAGATATTCAAAA
Organism: Sequoiadendron giganteum; assembly: GCA_007115665.2. NCBI lineage: Eukaryota > Viridiplantae > Streptophyta > Pinopsida > Cupressales > Cupressaceae > Sequoiadendron > Sequoiadendron giganteum. The sequence goes on from CM021101.1 coordinate 105,693,438, forward strand.
CCACCTTGCACATATAAAAAAATCTATTAGTCTAATAAATAAATCTTGACAACTAACTATTTAAAATAATAACATATAAACTTTTTCATTGCATCTAACTATTAGTATTCAAACTACTTTTACTATTCCCTAGTTAGATATAAATTTATTTAGTGATGAAACTATAGTTAAAGTATATATAAACACATAAAATATCAATCAAATTTGTAGAATACTTAAATCATTTAATTTTCATATACATAATTCCTTATGGACATTACACGAAAGAAGGTATCCCATCTCTAGTATTTTTTCTTAAGACACCCATATCTATGAGACAACACCATCATTAAGATGCACTATAAGGATTATATTATGCCTATTTTCAAGTACTCCCTTTCCCTTGTATATGGTTCTACATGCTTATGTTAGCAATGAAATCACTTTTACATCAAGTGTGCATTATAAGCTCTTTATTATTGAACCACCAAAAAAGGATATTGGTACCAAGGGAAAGAGGATTCCCTTCACTAGGCACCTAGGGTTTTTCACCTAGGAGCCCTTGGTGTAGGAATGGCACTCTTTCCACTTGGTGATATGGTTGTTTTTGGCAATTTCATTCAAAGGAAAGATTAGATTAGGGTTGTGTTTTCTATGCGAGGTGTGGTTGAAAACTCAAATGGAATGATGCTAATCTAATCTATTAAATGTAAGTGAAAATGTAAGCTAAATGCACCTAAACTATATGCCCTAAATGCATGCAAATAGAAATTAAACTAGAAGGTTCAAATCTTGTGCATCTAGAAATGGAATGTTATAGATGAGGAGCCCCTAAATGATTTGGAATCAGCCTAAAATTAGTAGAGAGAAATTTATGCCAAGTTGGGTGACCTAGTCCTCCTATCAGGAAACTTTATTGGATTGGGTTTCGGGGAAAAGGGTACCCAAAAATGCAAAAACCCTGTTCCAGGCCCTGTACCAAGACAATGTCACTAATAGTGGTGACCTGGTCCTCCTGGTACTTTATAAATCCAAGAGGTCTGATTATGTGGGTCCCAATTGGTACTTTCCTTTTTTGTAGCACTTTGTGTTTGAATCTCCCGAAAATGAATTGTAACTTGTCTTTTTGCTCCTCCTAGGGTTTGATGTCTTGATGTGACTTGAATAGAATATTTTTAATTTCCCCAACACTTTGAATCTTACTAAATCTAAGTCTACAATTGTAGACATGGAAAATGTGCAAATTCAGTTCGACACACTTGATCTTGATTATTAACAACATTTCTTCCTAAATCATACTCTCACCTTTTCATCATATTCTAGCTCTTAATTTAATAAATCATTGTTTATTTGATTAGGTCTTTCTCCTTTAATTAAATTAATCAATTTAATTTAATTAATTTTATGTCTCTGTTTAATTAAATAAATAATTTTATTTAATTAAAGTTTCCAAAGTCATCTTATTAAATTAAATAAATTAAAACCTTATTTGATTTAATCTAACATCTTCCCACTTAGTTAAATAAATCAAAACCATTTATTTAATTAAACCAATTCCTCTCAATTTTGATTTAAATTAATTCAACAATTTAAGTCTAAATTGTCACATCTCCTAAATTCCTCATTAAATTAATTAAACTTGGATTAGTTAAATCTTAATTTATGTCACATTCTCTAGAGAATGCAACTTGCACAATAAATCAATTACTTTGATTTATTAATTCATCTATTTTCCCTCACATAACATCAAAAGGGGATATTCCCTCAAATTGAATTGAAAAGTCCAAGTGGATTTCAACATCCAATAAGGCATTCACTCCTCTTACATGTCCTTGTGCATTGAGCCAAGTGGAATTTATTTCATTCATTTTCCCTCTCACATGTCATTTCTCAAATTTGAAATTCCACCTAATTGCATTTATTGGCACTTTGGCCAAAATGTGCACTACCTTCAACCATTCACATCTTGACAAGTGGCACTTGGCCATTAGATGTTGAATGATCCTACATTGCTTGTTTTCACTCTCTTTTTCGGTTTGGAAATCTATATATTGGAGACTTCTCTCTTCATTCAAGGATCCACAATTTGATGCAAAGTTACTCTCTGGATATTGAGAGCCAATTTTGTGCATACCATTCCACATATTAATCATTTTCAAGATTCATAGCTAGGTTATGCTCAAATCTTATTTGAGGGGTTTGATTAATCTACACATCAACATTTGTAATTCAAGGATTGGGAAAGGGTTGTTTACTACACAAAAAATTGGCACCAATCCACTATGAGATAAAGGTTTGATCATGTTCTTTACATATGTTTTTGTTTAATGTGTTTTTTGCTTATTATTTGCGTATATGAACATGATTAAGTATTTCATAGGGATGTTAAATTTGTTGTTTTTAACTCACTTTTGCTAACAACATAAAATTGGTTTAAGTCTCTCCCTTGCAAGATTTAGCATTCACATTCTGGTGCTAGAAGGACGGCTCTCTGAATTTGTTTTTAAAATCTTGCTTATATTTTTGTGGTAGAAAATTTCAATTTGCATAGATGTATTTAACTAATCGATATTAATAGTAGTTTCTGTCGTTGGGTATGTGCAAGATCATCATGGAAAAAATAGGCCCTTAAGTAGCAATAAAAAGACAGAAAATCAGAGTTAGACAACTTGACGTAAACATTTGAAAAAGTTATCTATATTATTTCAATAAAACGTAAAAAAAGAATCTATAGAAAATTGAATGTAGTTTCTAAACTAGTAGACCTTTATTTTAAAAAATAAAATCTATTTGGTGAAAATTTGAAATTTCAATGCAGTAGTATTTAAATTTCAGGGTAAAAATAAGAAGTAGGTGTTTGTCTGACCACCCTAACTACAATAAAATGATAATATTTTTTTACAATATTTTATATATAAGTAGAGGACTCATGTCTCGATGTGATGCATAAATTTTTATAATTTTTTTCAAGTAAATAATTAATTATGCTTTTTTTATTACAACTTTTAAAAAATATTAAAGCTCGTCTGTCTAACCACCTTAACTTGGTCAAAAATTCATGAAATTATTATTATTATTTTTTAATACTATAGTATGCAAAGCATAGAATGTGACGCATGTTTTGGATTCAAAAAATCTGATACTGTTTGAAAGTTATAGATATTTTTCAATCTGCCTATCTTATTCGTAATTCTAATATAAAATGAATAATAATTATTTATTAAATTCAAAGTAAAGCATAATTTATATTGGTGGAAAACTGAAAATATCCTCTAAAAACCCTTTTCGTTTCATCAATTTTGGGTTAAAAAAAATTCATCAACCACATGGGCCATGATATGGCTTACATATCGCAACTTTTTGGCCCATCATGATCCTACACATACCTTGTTATTTATTTTTAAATATTTACCTTTTGCAAACCATTCCCTTCGATGAGAAGAAACTTATTTATGTTTCAAGTTCTGCATACTCTAATGTCTGAGATTTGTTTTCATATAATACGAGTCTTAATATTTTCTTTCACAAATGCTTACTGTTCATACATTCTACAAGCATTTAATCTAAAAAATAATCAAATTATAATCTGCATAGGTCTTGCTACAAACTGGTTTCCCGTGATGTCCCTTAAAAAAATTTCCACGTAGTAAAATTTGACCATCTCCTACATTACCACACCTCTCCTTCCATTCACTTGCGGTATAGCGATGTCGGGCATTTTCCTCGGCCTTTATTCCTATCTTTTTACTGCGCTACCATGTCATCATTTCTTGTTGCTTTCATTGTCTCCACCATCTCTTACCACTTCAATGTGCCTCTCATCCTCCTTGTTCATGGTACCATAGTATCCAACACCATACTGAGGCTCGACTCCTTACTGACTGTGCTATTGTAGTTTCCACTCACTATCTCCACTATCTGTTACTACCTTACAACATCGTCAATCTTCACCCCTCGCGGTGCCATGGTATCCACCGTGTTACCACGGCTTACTGCCCTGCTGACTACGGTCTTGCGGTTTACACTCTCTCAGTCTCCCATGTTACCTCGGCCTGACTATCTCTTGCCTGCAGTAGAGTGGCTAACCACTATCCTCACCGTCACCATCCTCTCGGCTATCACCGCATCACCACAGTCTCCCTCCTAACCGCCAATGATAGCATGGTAACTTTCATCTAACCACGTCACCGCAGTCTCTTGCCTAACCACCTTTGGTATTGCGGTTAATCGTTTGACTGTCACTTGGCTGCCACCGTGTCACTATGGTATACTATCCTGCTATCAGCAGTATTGCAGTAAACCCACCTGACTATCTGAGCAAGCCATCATCGTGTCACCCTGGTCTCTTGTCTAACCACTAGCAGTAGCGTGGTAACTGCTAATCGCCACTGCATTCTTGTGGTCGTCTACCCTTTTGTTGGCGGTAATGCGGTAAACTTTTCGACTGACTGTGCAAAAGCCACCACTATTCCGCCTACCTTAACTATCTGTAGTAGGGCGGTAGAGGCAACAAAAATGTATGAAAAAATAGTGGTATAACAAAATTTTAAGCATTAGAAGGGGGATAAATTATTTTTATTTTAAGAAATGGAATTTTTTAATAACCTATGTTTAAATCATGAGAGATTTTGTGAAATATTTTATTCATATTAACTTGGTATTTTCTTTTAAAGGTTGATATTGGAATCAAGCCAAGGAAAAACAAGATTGAAATCCAAGATTCACAAAAGCATTTTTTAATGCTTATTTGAGGTAGATTTTTCAACTTTCATGCTTGTTTAAAATTAATCATTTGAATTGATCCTTTTGGGTAAAAATAACCTTAGACATTTACTAAATTTCAATTGGGTTCTAAAAATTGAACAAGGCAACTTTCACATCTCATTTTGGTGCTTTAAAATGAACAAGAGTTTTTCATGTTTTGCAAACTTTTTCACAAATTAATATCATTTAAAAGATGTATGCACTTCTCTCGTGCTTCACGATGATCTTGAGAATCAAAATTATTTTGGTGATATTAGTTTTTTTAAAACATTGCCTTCACACTCTGATTTGGGATCTAAAAATTGAAAAAAAAACCTTGCGAGTGTGAATAGACTTATTGCGTATGTTCTCCCTTTTTTTCTAAACAAAGGTTGATCGAACTACAAATATTTTTACTCGCTTTTTTTTATCTTAGCGGGCTTGCCTTCTGGGAAAAAGTACTCACCCAAGGGAACAACCCAACCGATAACACACTAAACCCAAGTGTATTTCTAGCCAGGATATAAAAGTGGGTACTAGAACAAAAGCCAATATCATGCGGTTGGCTCCGACGAGAAGGGAAGCAATGGTCTCTTGCCAAAAGGGTCAGTCTCCACGAATGGAAAGTCTGAATTAAAACCCTTGTTTAGAAGGCCAAATCCTTATCTTTTTTGTTGGTGCAAAAGGTCATGTCCTTTGAAGCCACCCCACGTTATACATGTGTGGTTTTGTTGTAGAGATGAAAAGTATGCCATGGGAGATTCATGAGTACTGATGCTTGGCTGATCCAAGAAGTGTGTGTCATGGAGGGAATCTAGTGTGGTCAAGCATCTAGTCATCCACATAGAATATGCACAACTGGATTCGTCCAAGTGGGAACCCAACAAAATATTGTCTCTTCAAATTTCAAACCCCTTGGAGGAAACAAATATCCTTGACAAATTAAGGTACTCTTGCTTTCCCTAGGGATCATATCCTTAGAGGTTTCTAAATGCTTGGATTTTCTCATCATTTGTTTTCACTAAGGTCAACTTTTGAAGCTTTTTCCCTAATTTCCTTGATTTCCATATAATGGACCTTGTGGGATGAAAAAGAAAGTGGGACATTAGACATGCAATTTGAAACCTAATCAAGCAAGTTCTTTTGGTAAGAAGAATTCACTAAGGCAAGATAAAAGACAAATTGGACCCCACATGTGTAGGCTCAATGATTTCCTGAAAGGTCTAAATCCCAAAACAAAGATTGAAAAGGATTACTCTCAAAGCCTATGAACAATGTCTCGAAATACTCCTTGAAGTTAGAGAAAGATTAGTATACAGTTTTTATAAAAATGCTTCAAGAAACAACCCAATTTTGTATGCATTATATTGTCAACAAAATCCTAATACTTTTGGAAGGTTTTCTTTCCTCAGATAGGAAGTGTAGCATGTTCTTCAATACCAAGGTTTTGTAAAGAAGAGTTGTGTCTAGGTCAAATTCTAGGATCAAAACTCTTCACTCTTATCCATCTCTCCATCAGTCAAATTTAACATCCCACCAAGAAAACTTTTGAGAAACTTTGGAAAATAATTCATGCTAAACTTAAAGTCTAAAATCAGCATCACTTTATCTTGGCTTAATACACTTAGCCAAATAGTCAAAAATCTTGAACAAATCTACCTCTAGGATAATGCAACTTCTTGGGGTTTACTAATTCATGATCACCTTGGTTGGCTTAACACACTTAGCCAATCCATCCTCTTGTGTTTGATTTTTTCCTAGGATAACACAACTTCCTAGGGTTTACAAATTCACCACAATATTGTTTGACTTGATACACCTAGTCAAATCATCATAATCAATCCAAGCCCTAAAAGGTTCCTCAAAGGTTTCATTCTTTCACTTCATCCATTTATCTCATCATCATCATCACCACCCCCTTTTGATCCTTTGCTTTTCTTAGTTCTTCTCTTTTGGGCCTAAAAATCAAGATCAAATGATCCCTATTTTTATGGTCCAAACAAGATCACAACACAAGAGGAACATGGAAAACATTAGCAAAATATCAACTTCCAATGACTTGGGTAGAGTAACTATCGAAACAAAATTTGTGGGACCAAGCAATCCCCCAAGTAGTTCTCCTCTACCATCTAAAAATCCTTGAGAGGAAAGTTATGAAAAGGACATCACAAACAAGGACATGGGGATGACATAATCAGAAATACCAAAAATGGTCCAGAATCTAGAGAATCATAAAATTGTCAATGCCATGTTTAAATACTTATGCACATTAACAGAAGGAGGGATTCTAATTCCTTCTGACCTTGACATAGGCACTAGTATGGACATGCCTCTTATGAAAACATCCACAAGGTCAACTTCGAACATCACTCAAGAAATGCCTCGAACCATATCGACAATCACACCAAATTCCCCGCTTGTGAACAAAGAAAGTGCTATGTTTTGTAAGTTACAACAAAATTTCATTATAAACAAAAAAGAGGTAAGTACTGCATCGGATAAATTTGTTCTAGTGAATCCATCACACCCATGCATCCCACTCACCTTCCATAATCATATAGATTCATCCTCATTCCATGAAATGCCCTCCTATTTGTTAAACATACAAACTTCTCTACCGCAAGGAGAAGGTGGTTTGTTTGGAACAACATGATTCACTAACCCGTTCTCTTTCCAAGGTAGCATATCATTACTCCCTCCATTACCATTCACATCTATATCACCCTTAGGGTTGGGTCTTCCCCCCTACCCCTCACCAGTTTCAAAAATTAGGGCAATCTAAGCATCACATCAAATTCTCTCCTTTTTCTGATAGCATCACAACAATAAGTGGCAACCACTCAAGCCACCATCGTCAACACATCAACCAGTCCCCAAATCCTTCAAAGCATACCTTCTCAAGGACCAAGCATTTAAACCACACCTCCAACAACCCAAATCCTGACCACCACCACAACCATTTTGCTTATCACCACAGATGGAATCATTCCTAATCCGCTACCAATCCCACCAAAATCCAATGTGACAATTTCATTCACCACCCTGATTCAAACCATCAAAAAATCCAATCATCAGAGGATACTAAAATAAGCCCAACAAGTCATACAAGCTACGCAAGCCACTTAAGCATCCCAACAAGCACAAGCCGCTCAAGAAGCCCAACAAGCACAAGCTGCTCAAGCAACCCAACAAGCACCAGTGCAAGTTCAAGCCCAATCCCAACAAGTACAAGCAAAATACCAAGTGCAACTACAAGAAATCCATTGGCAAGCATACCAACAAGCCATGCAATATTTTTAGGCACAAAAAATTGCCCAATAAAAAACTTCGTTGGCTCAACAATAGCTTGCCCAATAACAGACTCCATTGGCTCAACAACAACTTTTCCAATAACAGACTTCGTTGGCTCAATAATAGCTTGCCCAATAATAGACTTTACTGATTCAACAGCAGCTCGCCCAATAGCAGACTTTGTTGCCTCAACAACAACTCGCCCAATAATAGACTTCATTGGCTCAACAACAACTCACCCAATAATAGACTTCGTTGGCTTAACAACAGCTTTCCCAACAACAAGCTTTGTTAGCACAACAATAGCTCGACCACTAACAAGCCTCATTGGCATAGTAGTAGCTTGACCAATAACAAGCCTCATTGGCGTAGTAGCAGCTCAACCAATAACAAGCCTCATTCGTGTAGCAGTAGCTTGACCAATAACAAGCCTCGTTGGAATTGTAGAAGCTCAACCAATAACAAACCTCATTGGCACAACATCAGCAAATATTAGCAATAAGCATTGTTGACGCAAATGCAGGCATATCAGTAGGACATGAATGCATAGCATATTTTTGCAACAAATTCCCACTAGTACACCTCCCACCAATCAAACACCTCACAAAAAACTCATCCCACCTCCCGATCCGCGTAACGATGTCGCAACACAAATCAAACTGCTCTCATAGCAAGTGTTGGACCTCTAATAAGGGAAAACAACTAGAACACTAGGTAAATTGTGCCCCTATCCGTTCAACATAGATCTCACAATGGTACCATTCCCAAAGGGATTTGAAATCCCCAAATTCGACAAGTATAATGGATTAAGTAACCCTGAAAATAACATCAGGGAATTTTAGGTGCATTGCATGGAGGTTGCATATTATGACACATATCTGATGTGACTATTCCCCCGAAGTCTAACTGGTCCTACCATCAAATGGTTTTCTTGCCCACCCACAGACTTTAAAACATTCCAGGAAATTGTGGAAGAATTCCTTAAAAATTATGCCTTCAACATGGGTGTAGATGTTAGTTTGGAATAACTATCAATGCTCAAACAAATAAAAAGAGAGCTATTCACATCCTTCTTGCAAAAATGGAAATCCAAGGCTAACGAGAGCAAGTGGACCATGCCAGAAGAACAACAAGTTTGCACAATCATATCCAATCTAGATAAACATTGGGCATTCTATTTAAGGATGCAATGCATCACATCATACGATCAATTAATCCCAAAGGCACTCAACATCAAAAGAGCCCTTACTACACAAGGAGGCGCATCAACATTCACTCAACCATAGGATAACTAACGATAAACCCCAAACATGGTCGAGGAACAAAAATATTACAAACGGCGGTGTGGTTGATGCTAAAATGGTCATCAATGCTCCTAAGCAGAACATCTAGACCCATCATCAACTGCAAAATCATAATCGCAATAAAGTACAAACTAATATAGAAGCATAATCACAACCGCTTTCTAGCAATAAAATCAAGCAATCAAAAAGGACCACCTCCCTGAGGCAAGGAAAACCTAATAAAAGGAAGACCTAATCAAAGTCTCTAACTCTGAGTAATACGCGGAACCCATGATCAAATCGCCATGGTACAAAGAAAATCTCCTTTGTGACTTTCACAAGATCAGGGGACATATCACCACAAATTGCATGAGGGTGAAGAATATCATCCAAGACCTCATCAAAGACAAGACCATCAATGTTGAGCAACCAATCGATAATCAAGATCTAAAAATATAAGCAAATCCAATGCCAAACCACAATCAAGGAAATAGCCAGGAGAACAAAAACAATTCATTCCATCACATTTCATTAATCATCCATCCACCCATCCGCTCACATCCATACCATAGCCTATGTTGGTGTCCATATCATATTCCACCGTAGTACTGCTTGGAATTCCTAAGGTCAGTTTGTCCTACCTTTATCAAATTAGTCTATCGCTTAAATCTTGGGGGCATATCCTTGAAATGGGTGGTGGATCGGATTTGTATATCTTGTGTGATCTTTCCAAATTCAATCAGAAAAATCCAAAACATTGGAAAATCCTCAAAAAATCTTCAAAAGATTCATCATTGAGTCTTGTCAGTCTTTCACCTTGTCTGAACTATGTCATCTGTGAGCTTGAATGTAGGCAAGGTTGATCTTCGATCATCACCCGAGACATTTAGGTCAGTCTTTAGGCATCCATCGTATTGGAAATTCATTTGCCCATATAGTTTACCATTTGGGTCAATCCTTAGGCATCCATTGCAATAAAATGGCAATCTATTTTCCCATCTTATCATCATCAAGTCAATCGTTGCTTTCACCCTTTGGTGAGTCAATCGAAAAGAAATTTTAGCAAGTTCCAAGGTGAACACCTAATCCTCAAATTCTTAGGCATAAGTCAGTAAGCAAGAAAGTTGATCAACTCAGAGTATCAATAGCTTATCACCCAATCAATTTCACCAAAACCCTTATCACTACATATCCATGGATGAACCCTTCCCATGATGGACATAAGCATCAGGTACCCCATAGTAGTTTAGCCTTGGATAGCGGTATGAAGAAAATTAGCTTGATTTTTTTATTTATTTGGTCTTTATTGACTTATCTTATTTTGTGCTCATTCCAAGGACCTCTCAATGATGCCTAAACAAAATAGGTTTAGAGAGAAAGGAATGGGGCAAAGATCATCATCTTTTTATCTGCTACGCTTGTGGGATACACTTGTAAAATAACTTAGTCAATTATGTTTTGTTTTGTTTGTGGAGAGGATGTTTTAGATATCTTGTTGACCACATAAGAAATCTTCCTTTCCTATGTTTTGGCTTGAGATATTTAGAATATATGAACTACATACTGAATGAAGTATGTACGATAAGTGTGAACGAGAATACTCCTATCTGATTGTCAAGTCAAAGTCCATCACACTAAGTACAACACCATCCTGGTCCTCCATACCTTGATCCATCATACCTATGTGTGTTATCAAACATAAAGTAATTGGTTCTTTTGAAAATCCCAACTCCTGGTAAGCAACACATCATCAATCATCATCATAACGTAGGAATGTGTGGACCTTCCATCCATATTATTCTTCTTATTCTTCTATCTCTACTAACATTTCTATCTAAAATTTGTGTGTTGAATCAAGGTATACACAAGACTACCCATAGTCGATGACTGTCTATACATCATCAGATCTATCTACATCAAAAAGAATCATTCAATGGAACAAACTCCTCTCACATTTTATCATGATATCAATTAGAAAATTTGCATTTCCACTCAATCACTCGAGGGGGAAATATACTAGTAATATCCTTCCACTAGGGCAACATTGGGGCATCTGAAAAATCAAGAAATTTTTGACTTTGATCATAGTAGTTTATTCTTTGAATCAATGCAACAAGTACATTGCTTCAAAGAGGGACAAAATGTAGACATGGAAAATGTACATATTCGGTTTGACACACTTGATCTTGATTATTAACAACATTTATTCTTGAATCATACTCTCAACTTTTCATCATATTTTGGCTCTTAATTTAATAAATCATTGTTTATTTGATAAAGTCTTTCTCCTTCTTTGATTAAATTAATCAATTTAATTTTATTAATCTTATGTCCGTGTTTAATTAAATAAATCAATTTATTTAATTAAAGTTTCCAAAGTCCTCTTATCAAATTAAATAAATTAAAACCTTATTTGATTTAATCTAACATCTTCCCACTTAGTTAAATAAATCAAAATCATTTATTTAACTAAACCAATTCCTCTCAATTATGATTTAAATTAATTCAGCAATTTAAGGCTAAATTGTCACAAATCCTAAATTCATCATTAAATTCATTAAACTTTTATTAGTTTAATCTTAATTTATGTCACATTCTCTAGAGAATGCAACATGCACAATAAATCAATTACTTTGATATATTAATTCATCTATTTTCCCTCACATAGCGTCAAAAAGGAATATTCCCTCAAATTGAATTCAAAAGTCCAAGTGGATTTTTACATCCAACAAGGCATTCACTCCTCTTACATGTTCTTGTGTATAGAGCCAAGTGGCATTTATTTCATTCTTTTTTCCCTCTCACATGCCATTGCTCAAATCTGAAATTCCACCTAATTGCATTTATTGGCACTTTGACCAAAATGTGCACAACCTTCAACCATTCACATCTTGACAAGTGGCACTTGGCAATTGGATGTTGAATGATCCCACATTTCTTGTTTTCACTCTCTTTTCCAGTTCGAAAATCTATAAATTGGAAACTTCTCTCCTCATTCAAGGATCCACAATTTGATGCAAATTTACTCTCTCGACATTGAGAGCTAGTTTTGTGCACACCATTTCACATATTAATCATTTTCAAGTTTCATAGCTAGGTTATGCTCAAATCTTATTTGAGGGGTTTGATTAATCTACATATCAACATTTGCAATTCAAGGATTGGGAAAGGGTTGCCTACTACACAACAAAGTGGCACCAATCCACTATGAGATAAAGGTTTGATCATGTTCTTTACATATGTTTTTGTTTAAAGTGTTTTCTGCTTATTATTTTCATATATGAAAATTATTAAGTATTTCATAGGGATGTTAAATTTTCTGATTTGAATTGACTTGTGCTAACAATATAAAACTAGTTTAAGTCTCTCCCTTGTAGAATTTAGCATTCACAACAACATGCAAGAATCAGCTCCAATGGAAATCAAATGAAACACACTAAGGTGTTACTCTCTATAGACCAAGGATTTAATAATAAATTTTGTTTCAAAATTGTTATTTGTAAAACCTAAGTACATATAGGCTATCAAACAGTCTTTGCTTCCATTTGATGCTTGAATGGCAAACAATATAAATTCTCACCAAATCCTTTGTTGTTGAAGTTTTTAACATGCAAGAATTAACTCCAATGGATGTTTCTTATGATAGCTTGTGCTTGATTGCTTGCTTGGGAAGCTTGAGTGCAAGAGTTCTTGTGAAGAGATGTAACAATGAGCTTGGGGAGAGAGAGAAATGAAGGTGAAAACTCTTATTTATACATATGCCCTAATTTCCCAAAAATGCAACATAATAAGCCAACACTAGGGTTTTGGAGGAAAATTCATGTTAGGTTTTTGTCTTAAATTTGAAATTTATACCAAAAGGTACTAGGTCGCCCAAGGTAGTGACGTAGTCCACTTGGACAATTTCAAGTAGTGGTCAGGAATAAAATGGTGATTAATAATGTTTATTAGTCTTGCCTCCCAAACGACACTTATGTCGAGCCTAAAAGTACATTAAGGGGACAAACTAATGTAAGAAAAGGGTTAAGGGTATGTGCAGGATCATGATGGGCCAAAAAGTGGCGACAGGTAAGTGATATGATGGCCCATGTGGCTGACAATTTTTTTAAACAAAAATTGATGAAACAAAAAGGGTTTTTAAATGAGATTTTCAGATTTCCACCAATATAAATTATGCTTTACTTTGAATTTAATAAATTACTATTATTTATTTTCTATTTGAATTACGACTAAATTTTTGATTGATAGGCTAACTGAAAAGCATCTATAACTTTCAAACAGTATCACATTTTTTTGAATTCTAAACATGCGTCACATTCTACACTTCACATACTATAAGATTAAAAAAAATGAATTTCATGAATTTTTGACCAAGTTAAGGTGGTTAGACATACAATTTTTTATATTTTTTAAAATTTGTAATAGAAAAATTCATAATTAATTATTTTATTATGGTTAAGGTGGTCAGACAGACACCTACTTCTTATTTTATCCCTGAAATTGAAGTATTACTACATTGAAATTTCAAATTTTCACCAAATAGATTTTTTATAATATTTGGTGTTTCAAGTCACTTTTCTAAGATCCTCTTTTTAATAATATGTGAAGAAAATAATATATAATAAAAATTAAGTGGTAAGAAAAATAAAATGAAATAAATATAAAAATACATAAGGGGAAGGCTATAATGGAAAAGAGAAGAGATAGCTAGCATGTAAAAAATTAAAACAAAGAAAAGAAGGATATACAGCTAATGAAACATAATTTAATGCAAATATTCAAGATAAGGTAGCCATCAAGTGCATAGAGGGGGTTGCATGGTTGAAACAAATTTAAAAAATTAAAGACAAAGAAGATGAGCGGGTGTAGAATTTGAAGAGATGAGTATGAAGATTTGAAAGAGTCGCCTAAGGAAAATAAATTAATATAGATTGAAGAAAATATGAAAAGGGGGTTTGTACAATTAAAGAAAGAAGAATGTCTACCAAGTTTAAAAATTAAATAAAACATTACAAGTTTGAATAAAGGGAGAGTGGGGTGTATGGCTAAGAGGAGGTGTGTCAAGATCACACCATAGAGGGAAAGGAGAAGGTATATAAAATAATAGAGTGTGCAAGAGGTAGTGCATAGTTAATAAATATTGTAGATTTCAAGAGAGAAGGTAGATTTATAAGAAGTAAAATACCATTGTTTGTAGACCAAGAGAGGCCATGCACTTGTGGAGTGATAGAGTGGAATTGAAGATGAATATAAACTGGTACACCACAATGAGAGGGAATAGGGTGTCATAGATATACAGATGGAATTTTGGATAGGTGAGAACGGGGTGCCATATGAAATTAGTGTAGAGTAATACAAAAATAACAGGCTATGATTGTAAACAAGAAGATTAAAATAAGATTAAATGAGATAAGAAAATTGTATGAGATGTTGGAGAATTGAGATTGTAAATTTTTTTATTTTTGAAATATGAATTTATAATAATAAATTTTGAATTTCCTTTAATATTTTTTTTGTGAAAATTGGGGTGTGAGTAAGAATTTATTTATGTTGAGTAGTCATATATTTATAGTGTAGCATTAAATGATTTTTTTTGAAAATTTGGTTTGGATAGTGAGAGTGAGATTTGTCTATCACTAGAGGAAGAGGGAGAGGGAGAGTGAGAAATAGATATAGAATGGGGATACAATTAAAGAAGGAGATATGGAGAGAGAAAGATAAAGATATAAGAAGTGTTATATATTGAGGTAGAGAGGGATATACATAGAGAGAGAGAGAGAGAGAGAGAGAGAGAGAGAGAGAGAGAGAGAGAGAGAGAGAGAGAGAGAGAGAGGGTAGGAGAGATGGAGGGATAAATAGATATAATGAGATATAAATTGAAACAAAGAGGGAGATATGGTAGGATAGAGATAAATGGGTCGAGAAATATAAATGAGAAGATCAAGATAATTAATAGAGAGAGGAGATAGATATAGGGAGGTACAAACAAGGAGTCATTATGTGAAAGAGACTAAGATAGATATAGATATAGATAGGGAGAGAGAAATAGGGAGTGAATGTGTGTGTGAGAGAGAGAGAAATAAAAAAATCAATATAAATAGGTAGAGAGATATAAATAGATAGAGAGGGTGGGAGAGAGAGGGAGAGAAATAGAGGATAGAAGAGAAGTAAAGAGATGTAGAAATATTGATAGGGGAGACGTAGAGAGGGTGAGATAAAGAGATACATAGTGTGAAATATAGAGGGGAAAGTGAGAGATATATGTAGGGAGAGGTAAGGAGATACAAATAGGGGTGAGAGATAAAGATGGGCATGGACATAGACATGGATATTGAGATTTAGAGTGAGAAGAAAAGACACAAATAGAGCTATAAAAAGGGACAGACAAATTGAGAGGAAGAGAACGAGAGAGGGATAGATAGAGGTATATAAATCTATAGAGATGGGAAGTTATATAAAGAGAGGTAGAGAGAGGGAGATATATATTTATATAGAGAGGTAGGGAGAGGTACATTTATGGGGAGATATATATTTATATGGAGACAGAGAGAGAGATGGGAAGAGAAAGAGAGAGGTCTCTTTATATCTCTATCTCCCTCTTTATCTCCATATTTCTCATTATCTCTCAATCTCTCCCTTCATCTCTCTCCACTATTTATCTATAATTGTATTCCCTTCTCTCTTACTCTATCTCTCTATCTCTTTCTCTCTCCCTATCTGTCTCTCCCTCACTCTCTTTCACTATCCTTCTTTATCCCCCCACTCTCCCTTTATCTCTTGATATTTATACCTCTCTCTCTCTATATATATATATTTATCTCTTATTTCTCTTTATTTATCTATATATCTATGCCTCTCCTCTTCTATCCTTTCCTCTTTCTCTTTCTTTATTTCTCTTCATATACCCATCATTTTTTATCTCCCTCTTTATTTCTTGATATCCCTACCTCTATCTCTCTTATATCCCTTTATATCTTGTTTCTCCCTCTATATCTCTCTTAAACACCCATTTATATTTATTTTTCTCCAAGTATATTTCTCTTTTTTATTTCTATCCAACTCTATATCTGTTTCTTTTCTCTCCTTTTGTGTCTCCATCTCCTTCTCACTCTCCACTTCCATCTTTGTTTCTCTCTCTAACTCTAGACATCTCTCTCTTTGTCTATCTTCCTCTCTCTTCCTTTGTCTCATTTCCTCTACATATCTTTCTCTCTCTTACTTTATTTCTCTTTTTTCTTTATTTTCCTCTCTATATCTTGTCCCCATCTCCCTCTCTCTTCTCTCTTCCTCTTTCATATCTCTCTATGTCTTTGTATTTTCCTCCTTAAGTGTGCAATCGGTGTACTTAAGAGGTTTTAAAGTTTAATTATCATATCCTTAACCAAATTATATGCTACCCTAAGAATAAGTCCCTAGGTTCATGTGTTATTCTTGGATTGATATCATGGAATGACTAATCATAAGTTAGTCTCTCTCTCTCACACACACTCTATAACTTTTAATTTAAATTTAAAGTTTGAAATTCATTTTATTATATAATTAAACAAATTAAAAATAGAATTGTTCTATGATAATTAAACTTTTAATAAGACAAATAATTATAGACTAAATTAATTCTAATAATTTTTAATTAATTATTTGTAATTTCAGAATTTATAAATAATAAAAATAAGTTTCAATTTTAAATCTAAATAAAAAATTCAAATAGAATAAACTAAATGCAAAGTTGAAATATATGAAAATGAAACTATTAATATAAATAATAATTTATAATAAATAATTAAATTATTTATTTAATAAATGATTAAATTAAAAAAAAAACTAATTTTTTAATTTATTTGAACTCAGATATTAATAAGATATGCATCTAAAAAATATAATTAATTGGTGTAGACAAGAATCAAGGGTCATATTAAACTATCAATTATAGTAGAAAATAACTTGAATCAATGCTCTCTAATATCTAAGATTCAAATTACAAATTATAATTCAAATTCAAAGAAAAATTATCAAGTTGCAGATCATCATTTCCATTATGCAAATAAATAGCTACAAACAAGATTGAAGTTTATCAAATTCAAATATTGAATCCATTTGTAGCAATTTCATTGTGCATTTATAGTACTGAAACCATCACACAATCAAAACTCCTTAGCTTACTATTCTATTATCCCCCTTTGTTCACAACTCCCCTGACTTTTATTAAATTGAAAATCTTGAAATAGTAAGAGCTCCTCATCTTTGATTGGAAAATCCATCTACAAAAAAAAATTATGCTTTTATATGACACCTATGAGAATGGAATTCAAATATTTTACATTTATAAGTTGAATTAATTCCTCCCATGTAGGTTACTTGGGAATTTGATTAGCCATATTATTAAAATTCAACAACCAAATCAAATTCATAGCCCCCCTCAATGTCTCGATCCCCTCTTTCAAGAGACATCATGTGGAAAACTCCAAAGGAATGTCACTGATTTAGTTTTTTTAATATTCAAAATAGAAGCACCCATCCATCACTTGGGCCCATGTCATGTTTGATAGAGGACGACTATACAAAACAAGAGAAATCAACACCTTAACCCATTTTCACCATCGTGGACCATCAAGCCCAAAAAATTACATTCTTAAATTCCAATACATTTACTCTATTGGGAGCCCAATTCATTCCTTCAACCTTGCAACTATAATGTTCACCTCAAGAAATACAATCATCAAAATAAGGCATTGTATTTTACATAAGGGAATTTAAATAAGTTTTGTTTTAAATAAAATCTAGATATGGAGAAATCATAGGAATATAGATTTATTCCAACAAATGATTTACAATAGAACAATAGTTGTGAACATAGAAAAAAATTAGAATGAAACGAAAAACGTAGAACAAACCATAACCAAATTCATCCTTTTTTGGGTGATGCAAGATTACAATTGTGTTTGGGTGCTTCTACATCATACATGTCGAGTAAGAAAAATGATTCATGAGTGTCGAACTCATGAGAATTTGACAAATCAGGAACTACAATTCCAAAATTTACTAAATTTTCAATGTTGACCCATGAAGCCTTATCAACTACCTGGTTATTCAAATGAACCATAATATTCCTAATCTTCCTTCCTTCTTATTTTCTTGGCGACATGGGAATCAATAATTTTATCTACATCTTCAAGTTTCTTCACTAGAAATTGTTGAACCCACTCATAAACATCCTACAAATTTTAATATGTATTCCCATATCTACTTGTCTCTCCATAATATTTATATGAATCAGAAACATTAAATATTTGGGAAATATCAATAGCTACTAGAATTTCCAATTCATATGCATTTGATGAAAATTTTCACAAAATTTTACATGGGCCTATCTTTTTCATTTTCAACTTGTTGTATGTTCCTCATGGGAACCTCTCATTCCTCAATTGTTCCATCACCAACTCTCTAATATGATTTTTTTCTCCCTTCAATGCATATTAGCATACTCCTTGTGTTTGATGACACTCTTCTCTAAATTTATCTTCAATTATACAAATCATGTGCATATACTTAGCAAACTCTTCCACTACAAAAATATTTTTACCCAAATTTGTACTATCCCACAATTCACCCACATCCCTTAGGTTTTACCCATAGACAATTTGAAATGGATTCTTAGCTCCACTTAGATTGATCGAGTTATTATAAGTGAACTATGCATGCGCTAATGTTATATCTCATTGATTTGGTTTATCACCTACCAAGAATCTCAATAAATTTCCCAAAATTCTATTCATAACTTCAGTTTGGCCATCTATTTGCAGATGGTAGGTTAAGCTAAACCCTAATTGTGTTCCCATTTGTAGTGTCACAAAATGGGTCCTTGGACATTTTCACACTCATTTGGGTCCTCCTTGTTGATTTTGGCTTAATGTTGCCTTGATTTAGTGTTGCAATGTGGATAAAACATTCTCATTAGATATTGGGCCCTTGTGAACTAATGGAATATGATGGTGCCTTGCTAAAGTGTTGTGAAGTGTTGTAACACACTTTCACACTTTTCTAGGGTTTTATCAATTAACTAACCATAATAAACATGGTTTTTATCATAATTAACATTAATCCTGACTTATTTGGAGTGTTGTAAAGTGTTAAAACACACTTTCACACTTCTCTAGGCTTTTCATTAATAATTGGGATTTATTATGTTTTAATTAGCCCCATTTTGCATCCACAAACCTCATTTATTTAATCTTTTCGAGCCTAATATTGACACTAATCAGCAACCAATCATAATTAAGGTGTTCCTAGCTTGAGTGGTCCAAATTTAGTGTTTGCGACTCATTCGCCACCTTGGGCGAATGAGTCCCAACTATGTATTTTTAGCCTTGATGTAGGCTTCACACATTTGTAAACACTTTTGATTTTTTTGCCATACATAATGTGTGATGGGACTCATTCGCCACCTTGGGTGAATGAGTCCCATGTGACCAAAATTCAAATTTAATTCAAATTTCCAATAGGATTTTATTCTTCTAGATTTGATGTCGACTTGTAGTATTGCAATTTCAGGAATTCTTGCATAATTGAGTATAAATACAAGGTTTTTTCTCTCATTTTAATCCTAACACACGTAGCATTCAAGAGAGTATCTTAGAAACTTCACAAGTATTCAAGAATTCACAAGAGCATTCAAGGCATTTCAAGGGCAGATTATCAAACATTCAAGAGCATTCTTCAAAGATCAATCATCATGTCAAAGATTCCATTTTTCGTGTTTGTTGTTGTGATAATAATTGTGATGTAGATTTCATGATTCAAGCAAGCATTATATTCAATATCTATCAACATCAAGCAAGAATCAAAGACAACATCCATTATAGCCATTTCAAGCATATTTGTAGCACCTTATTTCTAGGGTTTGGTGAGTTGCAACATTATATTTTTTCATTCATAATTCTCCATTCATAATTTCTTCCATTTCAAGATTTAATTACCAACAAGGTGTATGACCAAGGAAAATCCTTATTCTCTAACCCCACAACACTTTCCCCTCTTCTTGTGTGTGATTTGTAGGTCTAGGTTGTAGATTGGTCAATAAGAAAAGCTAGGGAAAAGTTGGCAAATCCCTAAAGTTGTCATAAAGCCTTGGAGAAGCTTGGAGAGGACCTACAAGTGGTATTTTACAAATTCAGATAAAAAAAACTAGTCAAAAAGAGCAGAGCAGACCCAGAGACATGGAATCTAGTTTAGAACTTTGGAAAAAGTAGAAGTGGGATGATTCACCACTATGAGAGAATGAGTCCCGATGTATAGGTTTGATCAATATTTTTACAAATTCAGACACCCTTTTGGTTGAAACCCGCTCTAGTGCATTTTTCAAGAAACTGGATGGATTCATGCAACTTGGTGAATGAGTCTCAGTCAACTTCATTAGTATATTTTTTAGTGATCCAGACCTCCATTCTACCTTCTTCAATCTTCCAAGTTGAAATTTTCAGTTTCATATCCTTTTACTGCATTTTGTTCATCTTTATTGGTCATTTTCCATATCACATTATGTTTTACAATTCATTATCTTTTTCAAGTTTACACTTGGTGGTGAACCCTTCATTTAACATCATTCAATCCCTAGAATATCCCATTTCTATATTTCAATCTCATTTGCATTGAAATATCAAGGGCTTGTTCTTGAGTGAAAAGGTTGGAAAATTGACCTCTCTCCTTTTAGGTCTAGAACCCTAGAATCGAAAGAGAGAGACCGCCACAATTTTATCCTTTTCATTTTGGTGAACCTACATTTAGAGTATCATAATTATGATTTGGAGTGCATTTGCATCCTAGATTTAGCTTGCATTAATATTGCATTATATTTTAAATTGGTTAATTTGCATTCTAGGGTTTCAAGTTTTTCATTAGTGAAAGCTCATTTTTCTTGCATTATTGCATTTAATTTCATTGAAAATAAATCAAATTCTTCATTTGCATCTGAGATTTTCATTAGAAAACATTAAAAAAAAAAAAATCAACTCAAAAATTCTGAATTTTTTAAAAAAATTAGTACTTGGCCTCATTCTCCACCTTGGGCGAATCAATCCATTTGCATATTTTTCACTATAATTTTTGGAATTTATAGTTCATTTTATGAGTTTTTGTTTGTTTTTCTGCATTGCAATTTTAATTTCCATAATTTTAGTTACATGCATTTCATTGTTCCAAGATTACATTGCATTTTAATTCACCTTGCATTTAGTAGCCTTTGCATGAGTTTTTGGTGTCCTATTGCTCATACCGTAGTGAGAAGAAGTCGAGAGAATAATCATTGTGGATCTTGGGTTATCTATAGATTCAACTCCTAGTATTGACACTAGTACAATAGACTTGGATAACACCCTTAGCAACTCTTTGCCTTCAATTAGCATGCAAGTTTAAAAAAATAATGATAGTGTCCCACAAGAAAAACTAATTGAAATTAATGAGGACTTATAAAACTTACAACATCAAATATGCCTTTCAAAAATTTCAACTACTACAATTCCTGCCATAGAAAACATTCACCGCATTATTGAAAGTGATGATGGCCTTGACCTTGTGAAAAAAATTGTGCAAATCTTTGGAAAACATATCCCCTCAACCACTAGTTGTCCTTTACCAACAAGCAATATGTCAAGCCAAGGAGGAACACAAATTCTTCCTCCCTCAACAATAGCCTCAATACCTACTTACACCCCTCCTCAAGTCACAACAACAATGCAAGAAGTTAGTAATGTGATTCCTTCCTTGGGTGTCCCTTCTAGCATCCGTAGTTCTTATGCGGCCTCACAAGTTATATCTCCTACCTTACCACCTATAAGAATTCCATTCAATTTCCATACAAACACATACACTCCATCACCACTTTCACTTTCATCTCTTAACACAAGAAATGACCCTCTCATAGATCAACTTTTCCAAACCATGTCATCTCTTCAAAAGAAAATTTCCACCATGAACCAAAATCAAAATGGCCCACCCACATATTGTCTCAAAAGCAATCCATTATCCTTGGAGATATTATGAACAACGATTCCATAACATGTAGAGGTTCCTAGATTTGAGAAATAAGGAGGAAAGGGAGATCCTTCTAACCATTCTAATGCCTACACTACCTTATGTAGTGACTTTGTCCTTGATGATAAACTTTTGGCAAAGCTCTTTCCTAGGACCTTGAAAGATACAACCTTGGAGCAGTTCTCTTCTTTACCAAATAACTCGATTCATTCATCCTATGAACTTGTTGAGGCATTTATAAACCATTTCCAAGTGCATATGACTCCCAAGATTACCTTGGCCAACTTGATGAGATGTAAGCAAGAGGAGGACGAAAAGATAACTGACTTTATCTCATGCTATCAATCACTTTGTTCCCAATTCGATGTTGAGATCATTGACTCACATCTTCAAAAGATTTTCATAGAAAATTTGCAAAGAAAAATCCAAGATAAACTTACCATGATGAAATCCCCATCCTTCATGCACTTGTGCACTGCCCTTTGTGATTATCAAAAAAAAATTGTAGTCGAGATACAAAGTCCACTCCTAGCCGAATCAAGAGATCTGAGCCTACACACCAAAATAATTCCCAAACTTTAGAAAAAAAAAAAAAGGTTTCCTTCAATTCAATCCCCCTCAACAAAAAACTCAAAATGTCAATAACCAAGTAGCTGCCATCAAAGCCATGATACCCTCTAGTTGTGGAGATCCAAAAACACAATTCACTCCCTTACCTGATACCCTTCATAATACCATGTCCCAACTTCTAAACCAACAAATTATTACCTTACCTCCCATCAAAACACCCAACCCTAATAAGCCTTTACCCCCGAGCTTTAAATCAAATTCTTATTGTCACTATCACCAACAAAATGGACATGACACAAAACATTGCAAGCATCTTAAACATCTTGTGCAAGACCTCATTGATTTTGGTTGTCTATCCATTGGAGGTATTAGCGATGAAGGCAATAAGTCTATCACCCCTCCAAACCAAAATTTGTAAATTTTCACCAATCCCATGCCAAAACATAATATTTTATTTGTCAAAGCTAATGAAACTCCAAAGAATGATGTGATGAACATTGATATAGATGATGAAAACAATGATTATTTTCTAACTAATGTTATCAATGTCAACCCTATAGATGAAATGATAGGGGCAATAGATGTCATCCCTTGTAAGATCCAACATAAGAGTCCTCTTGATATTGATTTCTCCTCTAAGGATATACTTAAAACATTTTCCTGATGGTCCTCTCTACAGTCGGTTATATTTATGAAAATCCCACTAATGGGATACTAATAGATCCTTCTTATGGAGAGAAGGTGATCACCGAGGAATTTGTAATTTTGCATGAAATCTATCAAGATGAATATGAAAAACCACAATTATGGATCAAGAAACACAATGGTTTTGTGTGCCCTATGATTGGATTGATCACCTTACCATTGAAAATAGGACCAAAAATATTAGATGTCACATTCTCCATCATCTCACAGTCAAACCAATTTTATGTGAAGCTAGGCCAAACATGGCTTCACTCCATGAAAGTTGTCCCTTTGATTGTGCATAAATTCTTAAAGTTTCTCTTTGAAAATGAGATATTCATGGTTCACCACAGTGGATTTAACCCCTTGTCATCTAAATGAAACTTTTCCCTAGATTCCTTTTGGCTTGAGCCCATGGAACCTATAAATCCAAGAGAAGACTTCTTTTTCTTGTCCTATCAAAATTTCAAGGCAAAGAAGAGAGAAAAAATATCCCTCTTAAACATGTCGCAATCCACCTCTGAACCTCCCATCATTCATGAAACCATGATTGAACCTAAACAAGACCAAAACAACTAAGATTGGAACCTAAAACATAAACTTCACCCACCTCTTACAAGTGACCAAGAAACAATGAAACAAACCCCACCACACCTCCTAGAATAAAACAAGTTTACAAAGTTAAAGAGAAAGTGATTGAACAACCTCCTATGGTTCCTTTCATTCCTCCCCTTGGGGAAGAAAATAAATTGATGAACCAGTTGATCAACCTACTCCTATGAAACTTGAAAAAAAAACTAAAAGAAACATAGGTCCCAGGGAACATAGACATATATGTTGTGCCCTTTCTCGCAAGTTACATGATGGATTAAACAAAGAAAATCAAGATCCAAACTTGACTAAAGCAATTCATGATGACCCTCCTCCCCAACCACAACAACAAAATTCAATGTAACCTCCACAAAAAGAGTTGAACTCTTCAATGGACATTATACTTCAACATCATGTTGTGATCAAATTAGATGATGATGATGACATTGCTAAAATTGATCAAGAGGTGCATAATGAAATGAATACATTGTTTTCCTCTTCCATGAGCTTAAATGACAAATCCTCTATAATGAGTGTTGAACCTAGTGCTTCTCCTAGTTCAGAACTTGCTCTTATCCCTTCGGCTAGTTTCCCACTATCTATATATAGTTAACATGATTGTGAGGTTGATGACTTGCTCATAGCTTGGCTCGCCTTTTCCTTACTAGTATTTTGCATCATTTCTTTTTCATTTTATTTTGTATGATTTCATGTGCGTAATGTGATGATCCCTCATGGCAATTTTTTCTCTCTTTTTGATATTCCTCTATTTTTACCTACATTCTTCTCTATGTCATGCATATATTTCACTTTTTATCTTTTTCTTGTGTTTTCCTTTTGGGGATGACACAAGGCATCAAGAGATTCATGTCTCCTTCATGTTGACCCAAAATCCTTTTCTTTTTCTTTCACCTTTTATTTTTATTGGTCTTTCATTTTCTTTTTGTGGATGACACAAGGTGTTGAGACACCCTATGCCTCTTCTATGTTGACGGGTATGTGTAGGATCATCATGGAAAAAATAGGCCTTTAAGTGGCAATAAAAAGATAGAAAATCAAAGTTAGACAACTTGATGAAAAAATTTGAATAAGTTATCTATATTATTTCAAAAAAAAGTAAAAAAAAAATATGTAGAAAATTGAATTTAGTTTCTAAAATACTAGACCTTTATTTTCTTTTTTTAAATCTATTTGGTGAAAATTTGAAATTTCAATGCAGCATTATTTAAATTTCAGGGTAAAAATAAGAAGTACCTATGTCTGTCTGACCACCCTAACCACAATAATATGAATATATATCTTTATAACCTTTTAGATATAATTAGAGGACTCATGTGCTGATGTGATTCATATTTTAAAAAAAAAAAATTCCAAGTAAATTATTAATTATGATTTTTTTATTAAAACTTTAAAAAAATATAAAAGCTCATCTGTCTAACCACCTTAACTTGGTCAAAAATTCATGAAATTCAATTTTTTTTTTTTTAATCCTATATAATGCAAAGCATAGAATGTGACACATGTTTCAAATTCAAAAACTATGATACCGTTTGAAAGTTATAGATGTTTTTCAATCAACCTATCAATCAAAACTTTATTCATAATTCTAATAGAAAATGAATAATAATAATTTATTAAATTCAAAGTAAAGCATAATTTATATTGGTGGAAATATGAGAGTCTCCTCCAGAAACCCTTTTCGTTTCATCAATTTTGGGTTAAAAAAAGTCGTCAGCCACATGGGCCATCATATGGCTTACATATCACCACTTTTTGGCCCATCAGGATCCTCTACATACCCTGACCCAAAAGGTTTTTATTTTTTTTCACTCTCTTTGTGTCATTCTTTCTATTCTATGATTATTTGGGGGATGATGAAAATTCCAAGATCTCTAAAAAAATTGTAGCAAAGAACATACTGACCCCATATCCATAGATCTCTTATGTGTTTGGTGTTTTCATTTTGGGGAAAACCCCTCTCTTTTCCTTTTTTCTCACATGGCATAGCCTTAATAAAAAAAATATGACCTGGCATAGGGATCTCCAAGTTTGCTCTGATTCTTTATTTACTACTTTAAAGTAATTTATCATAACATGGTATTTAGGAATTCCTTTAAAGTGGGGGCATACATTGGCATTATTATTTTTCATTTTCCTTTTTCATGGTTCTTAGTGCGGCCTTCTTACTTCATATGATGCATTTTTTCACTTTGTAGATGACATTGGGTGTGATTTCCATCATGAGCATGATATCTCCTAGCATATTATATGAACCTTGTAGTGGCTTGACGTGATGCACTGCATCCCCTAAGTTGTGAATCTTATATTCTTTGATTGGTCCTCTTTTGGAGACATTAGGAAAAATGTTCCCTTTTAAAGACCTCACATGAACTAAGCAAGAATCCTTTGAAAATTTCTAAGTTTTGCATTTGTTGTTATATGGCCACCTTGCATAACACATCTTGCATGCTTGTAGTGCCATCTTGGTTTTTCATGAGATTCAAGCATACGAAGTGTTTCTCGTCTCATGAAGCTCAAAAATAATTTTTGTGGCACCTTATTAAAGTTATCAGGAGGTTTAACTTTTATGGCTGAGCGGGAAACCCAATATGATGCATGAATTTACCCATATCCACTTGCATACCAGCCATGTGTGTATGTTTCTAACCTTTTAGGACTTATCGCCCAATAGACAGCTAGGAGTTTCGTCACCTTAGAGTGATTATACATTTTTTGAACAAACAACCTAGATCTGATCCACATCGGGATTGACAAACAGTCAAAGCTTGATCCAACTCTCTTTTATTTATTTTCTCTTTTTCATCTTTGGTAGTGTATGATTGGACTTGTCTCTATTCTTTATATCATTTTCATGTGTGTTCATTTGTGCTTATGTTGGTTTGACATGGGATCTTGATCCTAGGGGTTTGATCATCCCTCTTGATCATTGTCATCTCATCTTGCTAGAATTGCTACATTGGGACCCCTCTTGGTGGATGTTTATATACTTTAGTGTGAGTTTGAAGCAAGTCCCTCCTCTCACTAAAGTGGGGGCTAAATTTAGTGTCTAAAAATGGGTCCTTGGATATTTTCGCACTTGTTTGGGTCCTCATTGTGGATTTTGGCTTAATTTTGCCTTGATTTAGTGTTGCAATGTAGATAACGAATTCTCATTAGGTCCTGGGCCCTTGTGAACTAATGGATTCTAATGGTGCCTTGCTAAAGTGTTGTGAAGTGTTGTAACACACTTTCACACTTTTCTAGGGTTTTATCAATTAACTAAGCATAATAAACGTAATTTTAATCATAACTAACATTAATATTTCCTTATTTGTATTGTCAAGTAAAGTGTTGTAACACACTTTCAAACTTCTCTAGGGTTGTCATTAATAATTGGACTTTATTATGCTTTAATTGGTGCCATTTTGCATTCACAAGCCTCATTTATTGCATCTTTTTGAGGATAATCTAGACATCAATTAGTAACCAATCATAATTCAGGTTTTAATAGCTTCAATGGCTAGATTTAGTGTTTGGGACTCATTCACCACCTTGGGTGAATGAGTCCCACTTAGGTCTTTTTGGTCTCGATGCAGGTTTCACTCATTTTTAGACACTTTTAATTTTTGGTCCCATACATTATGTGTGATGGGACTCAATCACTACCTTGGGCGAATGAGTCTTGTGTGACCAAAATTCAAATTTAATTCAAATTTCTGAAAATATTTTGTTCTCCTAGATCTCATGTCGGCTTGTAGGATTGCAATTTTTGGAATTCTTGCATAATTGAGTATAAATACAAGGTTTTTTTTCTCTCATTTTAATCCTAACACACCTAGAATTCAAGAGAGTTCACTTAGCAAGTTTACAAGAATTCAATAATTCATAAGAGGAATCAAGGGCAGATTATTAAGCATTCAAGAGCATCAATCATCATGTCAAAGATTGCATTCTTCGTGTTTGTTGTTGTGCTAAAAAATAAGAAGTAGACTTCATGATTCAAGCAAGCATTGCAATCAAGATCTATCAAAATCAAGCAAGAATCAAAGACCATGTCCATTATAGTCATTTCAAGCATATTTTCAGCACCTTATTGCTAGGGTTTGGTGAGTAGCAACATTATCTTTTTTTCATTCATCATTCTCCATTCATATTTTCTTTCATTTCAAGGTTTAATTACCAAGGGTTTTGACTAAGGCAAACCCCTATTCTCTAACCCCACAACATTTTTCCCTCTTCCTGTGTGTCATTTGTGTGTCTAGGTTGGAGATTTATCAAGAAGCAAAGTTGGAGAAATTTTTCAAATCCCTAAAGTTGTTAAAGTTTTCATCAAGCCTT
Organism: Sequoiadendron giganteum; assembly: GCA_007115665.2. Taxonomy (NCBI): domain Eukaryota; kingdom Viridiplantae; phylum Streptophyta; class Pinopsida; order Cupressales; family Cupressaceae; genus Sequoiadendron; species Sequoiadendron giganteum. The sequence continues at coordinate 105,721,943 of CM021101.1, forward strand.
GGAGAAGCTTGGAGAGGACCTACAGGTGGTATTTTGCAAATTTAGATCTAAAAACCAATCAAAAAGAGTAGAGAAGATTGAGAGACATAGAATCCAATTCAAAACTTTTTAAAAAGTAGAAGTGGATTGATTCTCCACTATTGGTGAATGAGTCCAACTGTACAGGCCTAATCAATATTTTTACAGATTTGGACACCCTTTTGGTTGAAAGTTGTTCTAGTGTATTTTCCAGAAACTGGACTGATTTTCCTAGCTTGGTGAATGAGTCCTAGTCAACTTCAACAACATATTTTTAAGTGATCCATGCCTCCATTCTACCTACTTCAATCTTTTAGGTGCACACTTTTAGTTTAATAGCCTTTTACTGCATTCTGTTCATCTTTCTAGGTCATTTCGCATATCACATTATGGTTTGCAATTTATTGTCTTTCCCAAGTTTACACTTCATGGTGAACCCTTCATTTGACATCATTCAATCCCTTGAATATTCCCTTTTCCACATTTCAATCTTCTTGGCATTGAAATCTCAAGGGCTTGTTCGTGACTGAAAAGGTTGGAAAATTGACCTCTCTTTTTAGGTCCAAAACCCTATAAGTGAAAGAGAAAGACCACCACAATTTTATCCTTTTCAGCATTTTGTTCCACAAGTTATGTCAAAATTGACCAACAAATTGTGTATCCCATTCTAATTATGAAATAATACTCTTCGGTAAGCCATGCAATCTAACCACTTCCTTGAAAAACAAAGTAGCTATATGTGAAGCATCATTTCACTTTTAACATGAGTTCAAATGAGCCATTTTAGAAAATATATCCACCACAACAAAAACAAAATCATTACCTCTTTGTGTTTGTGGTAACCTGAAAACAAAATCCATACTTATATATTCCCATGGTCTTTCTGGTATCAAAAATGGCTAATACAACCTCATATTTTGCCTCACTCCTTTAGCATATTAACACATCCAAAAAAATCATACCATCTTCTTTACATTTTCACTCATACCCAAAAAATAATAATTCTCATCCATCTATGCTAAAGTTTTGTTGACTCCAAAATGACAACTCAAATATCTACTATGTTTTTCCCTTATTAATTTTTTGCTCATTGAACAATGAGGTATACATAATCTCATCCCCTTGAGAAACAAACCTTCTTCCATAAAATACTCCAACAATGGAGCTCTATCCCTCTCCACAAAATTATTGCACACTTTCCAAGCCTCTTTAAAATTGAAATCCTCATCATACAACTCCCAGATAGAATGGAAACCAACAATATTCACTCTCATTTCAGTCAATAAAAAATGCCTCTGACTTAATGCATCAACTACTCTATTATATTTTTGACTTCTATGTTTCAATATAAAAGAATAAGTTTGATTAAATTCAACCCACTTCACATGCTTTCGACTAAGGTTACCTTAAATATTTATAGACTACATTGCATGATGGTTGTTGTATAAAAAAAAATCCTTTTTTAGCAAGTAATGTCGTAACTTCTTAAGGGTTTGCACACTGGCATAAAACTCTTGATCATACATGGAATATTTTATTTTTTCTTAATTTGAAAATTCTCTTTGAAATATGCTATTGGTCTACCCTCTTGAGTCAAAACTCCTCCAATCGTTGTCCCACTTGCATCGCAATCAACTTGAAACACTTTACCCAAAATCGAGGAGTGCTAACATGGGCTGCTTCATTACTTTACCTATCAAAAGTTTGAAAATTTGTTCAACTACTGTTGTCCAAAAATATATTTTTTATTACCCTTCATAGTTTCCATGATAGGAGCGAAAATGCCACTAAAATTTCATATGAACTTCCTATACAAGCTCAATAATCCATGGAATTTTATTGCTTCAAACATACTCGTTGGTGAAGGAAAGTCAACAATTTCTTATAGTTTTTTTGGATCTATTTTTAGACCACTACTATAAATAACAAAACTCAAATATAGTAGCTCTTCTTTCATGAAGCTACGCTTTTTCACATTCACTAAAAACTTCTCTTCCTTGAGTATTCACAAAATTGTGCTAATATGTTACAAATGCTCTTCTTTTGTTTTGCTAAAAAAAATAATATCATCCAAATATACTATGAAAAAATTACCAAGATATGGTTTCAAAACTTTTTTCATCAACCTCATGAAGGTACTTGGCACATTTATTATGCCAAATGGAATCACCATACATTCATAAAATCCATCCTTTTTTTTGAAAGTGGTCTTCCATTCATCCCCTTCTCTTATCTGAACTTCATGGTACCCGCTCTTCAAATCAATTTTGGTAAAATATTTATCCCCACTCAAACAATCCATCATATCATCCATTTAAGGCAAGGGAAATCGATACTTCATAGTTATCATGTTTATGGCACTTGATTCTATACACATCCACCATTTAGCATCCTTCTTTGGTGTCAATATTGTTGGAACAACACATGGAGTTAAACTCTCTCTAATCAAGCCCATATCTAACAACTCTTGTACTTTCCTATTTATTTTTTAATTCTTGATAGGCGTCCTTTGATATGGTGATTTTTTTGGAAATATTTCACCTAAAATCAAATCCATACAATGGCTTATGCTCCTCATTGGTGGAAATCCATCAGGAAGTTCCTTCATCATTATGTCTCCATATTATTCCAAAAAAAGTTGAATTTCATTTGGTATTTATTCATTTTCTCACTACCCCAACTATTTCAATCTTTGGAACAATGGAAAAAAATATTGCTCCCTCCTTCAAGGGTATGTGCAGGATCATCATGGAAAAAACAACCCCTTAAGTGGCAAAAATTCAGAAAAATCAGAGTTAGACAACTTGACATAAAAATTTGAATATGTTATCTATATTATTTCAAAAATATGTAAGAATAGAATTCGTAGAAAATTGAATTTAGTTTCTATATAACTAGGTTTATTTTTATTTTTTAAAAATCTATCTCGTGAAAAATTGAAATTTCAATACAATAGTACTTAAATTTCAGGGGAAAAATAAGAAGTAGGTGTATGTCTGACCACCCTAAGCACATTAAAATGATAATTTTTTTTATAATATTTTAGATATAAGTAGAGGACTCATGTCCCGATGTGATACATATTTTTTCGTAATTTTTTTCCAAGTAAATAATTATTTATAATTTTTTTATGACAACTTTTAAAAAATATAAAGACTCGTATGTTTGACTTCCTAAACTTGGTCAAAACTTCATGAAATTCATTTTTTTGTTTTTTAATCTTATAGTATGTGAAGCATAGAATGTGATGCATGTTTTGGATTCAAAAAATTTGATGTTGTTTGAAAGCTATAAATGTTTTTCAATTAACCTAAAAATCGGGACTTTAGTCGTAATTTAATAGAAAATGAATAATAATTATTTATTAAATTCAAAGTAAAGCATAATTTATATTAGTGGAAAGCTGAGAATCTCCTTTAAAAACCCTTTTTGTTTCATCAATTTTGGATAAAAAAGAAGTTGTCACCCACATACCCATCATATTGCCACTTTTTGGCCCATCATAATCCTGCACATACCCTCAAGTCTTACCAAACAAAATTCCTGAAAGCAAAAAAAACCTTGGAGTTGTCATCCAATTCTTCTTCCCATTCTTCAATTGGTGTTAATGTACACTCTTTTCCATCTTTTGTTAATTTTATATGTGTTTATCCATCAATCATGAATAAATCTTTGATCAATTTTCCAAGGCCTCCCCAAAATTAGATGGCATGCATTCGTTGGCATCACATTGCACATCAATTCATCCATATATTTTAAAATTTGAAAACTCATAAGACATTTCTCATGTACCATCAATCTATTATATTTTTGCAACAATGAAATTTGATATTGCTTGGGATGTTTCAATCTTTTAAAATTAAAAATTTCTACCATCTCTTTAGACATAATATTATCAGGGGTACCACTGTCCACTATGAATTTACAACACTTGTCATCTGCTTTGCATCTTGTTCTAAAAAAATCCTTCTTTGTATTTGTTCCAACTTCTCCTTTTCAAGATTTATCAATGCTCTTTGTAACATGAGAGACACTCCATATTCATGTCCTTTTCCATGAATTGGTGTAGCCACACATTCATTTTCATCATGTAGAACTTGAATTATAGCTTATGTCCCTTTTTCATTATTTTGTATTTGTAGGCATTCAAATTCCCTATGCCCCAACTCTCTACATTGAGAGCATGTACCTCCAAACCCTCTTCGTCTACCTCTACCAAAGTGTCCTCTACCACTAAAATAATCTCCTCTTCCACTAGAAGATTCTCCTCTTCCTTTATTATCTTGTGCACCCGCATGAGATGTACTTGCCTCATCTTGTTTTCCTTGGTAACCTCTACCACTACTATTTTTCCCTCTTCCTCTTGAAAATATTCGTCTACAATGAGAATTATTCTATTGCTTACATGCAAGTTTCTCTTCTGCCTTCAAGGCATATTGCTATGCCTCTTCCACACTAGTCACCTGAAGCATACCCATTTCATCTAGTATGGAATTATGAAGACCATTTATATAGCTTTATACTTTTTTTACATCGTCATCCACATGTCCAGCCCATATGCTCAATCGATAAAACTCCTTGATGTACACTCTTGTATATTCTCTCTATTTGCTTCAAATCTTATAGCCTATTAAACAAATCAATTTGGTAATGTATAGGAAATATTTTTGGCTTTGATTTCATCACCATCCTATCCCATGTTTTAATCTTCTCTTTACCTCTCTATCATCTTTCAAGATACATGTTTTCCCACCACATGGATGCAGGTGATCCCACTATGTTGGTTTAGAATTTCTAGGGGATTCTATTTTGTTTTTAAATCACACATTTAAAAAAAAAATATTTTGATTTAAGCCTTTTTTTTTTTTTTTGACAAAAGTGGCGAGCCACTCTATATATATTTATTTTATATGATAATATTTACAATTTACTAGCTCAAAGGGCATACCGGCAGGAAAGAGCCAGTGATAAAACCTCCAATTGAAGATGGTTTGATCAAACCACCTTAGATCAAACCCCGTTGGATAAAACCCCACTAGTTTTAAACCATCCCTATAATGAAGTCTCCTTTACACCTATCAAAATACTGATAAAAAACCACTTTTGATTTACCTTTTGGGGGATCAAATAAATTCATCTAAAATTTAATTTTCCTAAGTACGTAGTCCATATTATAAGCTTCCCAAAAACTATAATTTTGAATAAATTTAATTTAGTTATTATATTTAATTTTTATTTATTATGAATGTAGGATTTTCACCAAAAATCAAGCTCTTTGTTCTGCACATGTGGAAAAATAGAATATTATCAAAAAAAAAATCAAAAATATGAGTGCACCAGATATTGGAGTCCTTGATCCAACATAAAAAAATGAATTTCGATACATACAAAAAAAATTGCGTTATACGGTTTGCCTATGTCTTAATTGCAATTGGTTTGACTTCAAAAATTGATTAAGGAGAAAATATTCAATAAAATACTATGAAACAAATTGGAAGCACTAGATATCATAGTTACAAATCTAAATTCAAAAAAATTATGTGTTATACGGTGAGCGTCAATCCTTGAAAATGGTGTTTACTGAAAAAACTAGTTTTTGAAGGAGATAGAAAAAGAATTGCAATTTGATTCCAAAAATTTTGAAAAAAATATAATTAGAATCTAAAGAAAAAATTTCACAAATCACTACTCTGCATCATCTTCAAACCCCTCACGGTTTAGCCACTATAAGTGTCTGAAAGTGAAGATTTAGTTAGAAAAAATCAATTTAGTGTCTAGTTTGGCCAAAAATTGTAAACTAGTATTGTGGGATCACCGAAGCATGTCCTTTCAAATTTTTACCAACATATTTTACCCATTTTGGGTCCTCATTTAACTCCATGTCAAAATATTTTTCAATTTTTTGATATCCAATTCAATAAATTTTCCATATTCAAAGTCCCATTAAAACTTGGGGTGTTCAACCTAGGTTTTCTATAAAGCATAGCCATTTCTTTCAAAACCTACCTTCCACCTCATCTCTATTCTCATCTTTCACATCAAATTTTGGTATTTCCTCTTTAGCTTCATCCTCGTTGACATCCACCACCGGGTTTCCTCTTCGTTGTGTCAATTCTATTGCCTCCAGCTTTTCTCTTATCCTAACTTCAAGGCCTCTTATCATTTCTCTAAAGACCTCATGATTTGCATTTTGTGGTCCTCTCACCCACACCCTCTTTGCACCATGTTCATAGCCCTCTGCAATTACGGGGTCTCGCTATCCTCTCACACATCAACAACAATCTCCTTGGGGTTCTTCTCCTAACACAATGCTAACCTTCTATGATACCAATTTGGTATAGATGGGAATCAAGGGTCCTATGAGACTACCAATTCTAGTAGAAAATAACTCAAACCAATGCTCTCCAATATCTAAGATTCAAATTAAAAATTATAATTCAAATTTACAGACAATTTATCAAGTTGTAGATCACCATTTTAATTATGTAAATAAATAGCTACAAGCAAGATTGAAGTTTATCTTATTCAAATATTGAATCCATTAACATCAATTTTATTATGTATTTAAAATACTACAACCATCCAACAATCACAACTTGTTAGCTTACTATCCTACTATCCCCCCTTTGTTCACAACTCCTTTGAATTTTATTAAATGGTAGATCTTCAAACTACAAGAACTTATTTTCTATGACTGGTGAACCCCTCTACAAAAATGGCTTCCACTTTTATATGGTGCACATGAGCATGGAATTCAAACAATTTTCATTTACGAGTTGAATCAATGCCTCCCAAGTAGGTTGTGTGGGAATTTGATCAACCATATTATTAAAATTCAACAGTCCAATCAAATTCATGACCCCCCTTTCAAGAGACATCATGTGTATAACTCCAAAGGAATGTCATTGATTTAGTTTTCTTAAATCTTCAAAATATAAGTAGTACCAATCACTTGGGCCCACACCATGTTTGAGAGAGGACATTTGTCCAAAAAAATAGAAATCAATACCTTAACCCATCTACCCCATCATTGATCTTCATGCCCAACAAATTAAACTCTTAAATGCCAATACATTGACTATGTTGGGCATCCAATTCATTCCTTTGACCCTACATCTATAATGTTCATCTTAGGAAATGCAATTATCAATATAAGGCATTCTATTTTACATAAGGGAATTTAAATAAGTTTTGTTTAAAATAAAATCTAGATATGAAGAAATCAAGGAATATAGATTTATTCCAATAGATACTTTGCAATAGAACAATATAATTTATTAATTATAGAACAATATAAATTATTAATTATATATTATACTTATTGTATATTGTAATATAATAATGATTAAAATCTTAAAAAATAAAAAAAAATATTTAAAAATTTTAAATATTTATACATTATAATTATTATTTTAATATTGTATAATTGAAAGAAATCTAAATATCTATTTTGAAACTTTAAAAAAAAAGATTGCATTTTTGTTCTATCTTTTCCTAGTTTAAAGTTAAGGATAAATAAGAATGCAATACTATTTTTAATTATTATTTTTTTTTCCTAGAAAATTTGAAGTAGGTCATCTGCTTCAAAGGACGCCTTGGATCATTATAGCAAAATATATATTTAATCTTATCGAGGTCAAATAAACAGAAAAAGTACTGTTGATTTAGGAAAAGAGGTCATCTATTTCATATAAGGCATGTTTTAGACCTAACTATATTATAAAATATATATTTAATCTGGTCAAAGTAGAATAAAGAGAAAAAGTTTATCTCCAACAAAATAGGAAACTCCAACAAACAGTACGAGACGTGCAGAATAGGTGGAGGATGGACTAAGTTCTACAAAAGTCTAGCGGACAGTTTTAACAACTTGAGAGCAAATGTACAAACTCTCAGTTCAGTTTCAACTGTATACGTGAGAAACGACTATGGAGACGTGGAGGAAATTAGACTATTTCAACACAATCTAGCTTTTTAATCCAAATAAAGTGGCAAAAAATTTATATAAACTAGTTGTATGCTGCATATGATACAAATTAAGTTGTAATATCTGATATCAGACTAAAGATGAAGATAGTGAAGAGTGTAATCGTACTCGTGTGTTTGATGCTTATTGTAATGGGAGCAATGGTTGACGTTGAGGCATCTCCTCGCAAGTTTGTAATATTTGGCACTACTCCTGGCGGTCCAGATCCAATCCATAATTCACATTTTCCATCATCAGTAGTATTTCGCACTACTCCTGGCGGCCCAAATCCAATCCATAATCATAATCCTCCAACATCAGTAGTATTTCGTACTACTCCTGGCGGCCCAGATCCAATCCATAATCCTCATTCTCCACCATCAGTACTATTTCGCACTACTCCTGGCGGCCCAAATCCAATCCATAATCCTTATTCTTCAGCATCAGTAGTATTTCGTACTACTCCTGGCGGCCCAAATCCAATCCATAATCCTCATTCTCCACCATCTGTAGTTTTTCGCACTACTCCTGGAGGTCCAAATCCAATCCATAATCCTCATTCTCCACCATCAGTAGTATTTCGCAATACTCCTGACGGCCCAAATCCAATCCATAATCCTTATTCTCCAGCATCAGAAATATTCCGTACTACTCCTGACGGCCCAGATCCAATCCATAATCCTCATTCTCCACCATTAGTAGTATTTCGCACTACTCCTGGTGACCCAAATCCAATCCATAATCCTCATTCTCCACCATCAGTAGTATTGCGCACTACTCCTGGCGGCCCAAATCCAATCCATAATCCTTATTCTCCAGCATCAGTAGTATTCCGTACTACTCCTGGCGGCCCAGATCCAAATATTTTTACTTGAGTTCATCTCATATTTGCTCAGTATTCGAATAACCCATCTGCTTTGATGTACTACTGAGGAAATTCAGAATATTCTAATGAAACAATCAATTTAAGTTTAACTTGAATGATTTTTTTGTGATGTGTTTTGTGCTGTTAATTTATTTATCCAAGTTTATCTGGTGTAGAGTTTCATTTCAATTTATATTAATCCATGAATAGGATACTCACTTTTTCATGCCATATGTTCAAAGCATGAAGTATACAATCTATGGCCAGGAACAGTGATTTACACTCTTTCTGGAGATTTCAATATTTCACAGTCGATAACTAAAAATCAATCATTCAAATCTTACTTTGTGATCCACCGTTGTCAAATGCTATTTCTTTATGAAGCTCTTTATATGAAGTTTATTTTCCTGCTCAGTTATTTTTGTGAACTTTTCCTGTTCTTTTTGTTTTCGTATATATGACTATGATTGATCATTCCAAAACGTCTTCTTACTTTTAGACACTCAAGAGCATTACGGAAAAAACGAAAAAACAATATAAAGTGGGACGTTAAAAGCTTGTGCATAAAACATAGATCTAGTATGAAAAATAAAATTGTAAACAAAACAGAAAATATTTATTTTAAAATTTGTATATAATAATAAATTGTACAAGTCAATCGTGCAGCCCCTTAGATGCCTTTTGAATCAATCAAAAAAATTGTACAAATCATTCAAAATAAATTTTATATTCCATGTTTAAAGAATTATTTAAATTTGTAATAAAATTTATATAAAATATTTTTACTTACAAAATATATAATTTTAAACTTATTTATAAGGTATATTTATCTTCAACATATTCATGAATTTCATTTAACAAAATGGTTAAAATAGTTTATTAATATAATGATGCTAATATTTTATTAAAAAAAAAAATCATTCATAAGAAGTGAAATAAATGAGTGAATTAAAAAATGACAATTCAAGAAAAAATATTTTCTCTATTAGAATGGGTAATTTTTAGTTTTTGGTTTTTCTAGTAGTACAATTTCATTAAAATGGGAAATATCTCTTTCCATAGTCTCAATATTTTCTTATACATGTGTTTGTGCATTCAACTGTGTCTAAAACTCAATTATTCTAAGGGAGACTTTTAGGGGCTTACAATAGAAAAAAAGGGGGACACTTAAATAAGTGAGATGTTATGCCATATAAAGATGAAAGATGTCTAGATGATAAAATAATGTATGTCGTATCTTGTTGTAAGTGTTAATATAATGCAAATGAGATTATATATACTAAGCTAATCCTTTTTTGGTGTATGATTCAATGTAATGAATTAACAACATATGGCTTATCATTAAATACAAGATCTTAGATATGATCAATTTAAATAATGTGAAATATGATGTGATAAGTGGTAATGGTCAAATCTCTACGTTTTTGACATTCTTCCTAGATTCTCCCCATGTTTCTTTCTATATTAATTTTCATGGCATAATCTTCCCTCGATTTTGATTTTTGAGGGTTTTTATCACACAAGTAATATCGTAACATAACATCAAATTTGTTGTGGTATACGACTAGGAAAATTGATTCATCTAGTCTTACATGAGGAGGCACTTTCCTCATTTTAATTAAAAATATCTTATTGAAAGCAAGAAAAGTTTCATTTAACCCTCTCTTTATTATAACCAACTCATGAGTTACAAAATTTGGATCCATTTTTCTCCATACTACAATCTAAAAAATCCCATAAAATCATTTATGAGTCTATTCTACCATCTAAAAGACTCATGTGCAATTCCTTGGCACTATATTCCAATGCTTGTACAATTTTTTGCAATATAAAATTTCCACCCCATATCTCATATTCATTAGTAACATTAATGAAATGTGTAAGGTAGTTATCTCTAGTGACAACATTGTTAACCTACAATTGTGGCACTTTTCCTCTAACCTCATTTAGAATAAGAATAACATTACCTAGTATGGCATAAAATAAATAATTATTTATTTGTTTATATTCCCAATCTAGCTATCTAATTGGAGAAGAACTCTAATATGTTATATATGGTAGAATTCTCACATTTTCCTCATGTTTTGTTGCTAATGGTAATATTATTTATGAATTTAGTCATTTGGAAGATGTTTTTTTTTAAAGAGGGGTAAATTCTTTTGACTCAAAATTATGAACCGACAAGGTCACAAATGAGGGACCTCATCCCCAATGTAAACACTCAAAAATTACACCCCAATGGGGTTTGAACCTTAAGGAAAAGAAAATCACAATAACTTAACCATCACACCATACCACTATTAGCAAATATTTAGAATATTTTTCGATTAGATTAAAACTGGAAGGGCTAGTACCCATAACAAAGAAACCATAAAGGTAGAGGTGGCTCACAAAAAGTGAGACCACAAAAATTAACTCACAAGAATTGAGCTTGGGAGAAACAAACCAAAAAATTATGCTTTTGACTAGAGCAGAGAACCAGTAACAAGTCATGCTTTTGCTCATAGCATGAAACCAATAAAAGGAGACTGGCTACAGAAGAGCAGAAGCAGCAAAGGAACCAACTTAGAAACACCACCCAATACAGAGCCTCGAAATAACAACACATAAAATAAGCTTTATCCAATAGCTAAGAGATGGTAATAGAAAAATGCTATAGCAATAAGATAGAAACAACAAAAATCCCATTAGAAATAATACCATTTTTGAGATAGGATTGAGCCAGTAGAAGCCACCAGCTACCTAAACCCAATAACCCCAAGCAAAGGGGCAGAACCAACAACTCTCCACTTTGGAAGATGTTAACCGTTGTTGTGATTTTTTAATTTATTGTTGAAATATATTCTAATTATAGTTTAACTATTGGGTGTGTTGATAAATTTGAGATTTTTGGACATTAATTTAGGCCTACATTTTGTGGTGCCTTTGTCTAAGTTAGTCTCAGTTAATTATATGTTTTGATAATTGTCAGCTAATTATATGTTTTGATCCAATTATCTTTCCCTATGTATAGTTTTTCACTTAGTGGTAGTTTTGGAATCATTGAAGATAAGGTCTTATTCTTTTTTACCTTCATTGGGAGTAGGGTAGTCAGGATTCATAATCTACCTTTCTATTATCACATGTGGAGAAGAGGAATATTTATGTCTATATCCTAAATATATAGTTTTTAGAGATATATTTCTATTTTTAGTACCTATAATTGATTCATTCCTAGCCCTATCCTATTCACACCAAAGACATCTCCTACCCATTCTAACCATGTTGTCAACTGTTAAATCAAAATTATATTGATATTGGTTTCTTAAATAATTGAATTCGCCTTTTCTACCTAATGTGCTAACTACTTTTATTTATTAAGACTTGGCATTTATAATTTTCTTTAATTTTTAGATCTCCATGTTATTTTTGTCTTGCACCATTGGCTAAAACTTCTTGTTCTTGTCGATTTGTAGCTCCTTCAAATTTACATGTTTACTTTTTATATTTTCAAAGGATTTATATGTATTATATTTGTTAGATCCACTATTTTTGATTAAGAGAAATAAATTTATTTTGATTACAAATATTTTTAAATGTTAGCCAAGGATCTTCAATTCTTGGTATCGAGAAAATATTTTTTGAACCTTTTTGTGACCAAATTACTAGGTTGTTTTGGATGCAAACTAAATTAAACACTCCATAGTAATGAATATATATTTTTTTTTCTCAAGGTTCTATGCCCAAAATCCCTAAGGTTATATATTTTCACAAGTGCTAATGGTGTCAATCCTAGAAAGAAAATCACAAATTTATAATCAAGTTGGGCGACAAAACCATAAGTAAGAACTATTTCAAAATGTATCTCTAATAAACCATGGGGGCTTCCATAAGGTACTTAAAATAATGTGACCTACAGGATATGGGCATTTACCTTTATACAAACCATGTATCCCATGTACAGTTTGCCCCTATTCAAGTTATCACTTCATATCTATGTATTGATCAAAACATACAAGGTAAATAACTTATTAAAATAGATAATATACCATATAAATTGTCTATATTTGTGATTTATGATAAAACCTATTTCTATTGTACTTATTTAATCATGCTAATGAGTAAAACCACCTACAAAAAAAATAAGAAGATGATTAAAATTAATATCTTGGGTGTGTTGGGATGATGAGGGAGGTGGAGCTTGTAGAAAAATGTGATCATATCTAGAAATGGAATACATTTATTTAATTTATAATAGATATATGATGATCAAAATTATATGTGGTACCTTACTAAAGATATCATTAAAGGCTATATTAGATTGTGTAATACATAGGAAAACTAGGTTCTACATATATATTCAACAAGATACATTTTTTGTAGAATATTAAAGAATCTACTTAAAAATGAACTGATAATGTAATTATATCCTTTATTATCTAAATACACAGCAAAAATTTTAAAATAATTTTATAACCATTTTGTTGGCTAACTAGGAAAAGGTACATCTAGAAATGAACATCTAGTATGCATGGAGACACTCAATCAATGTCAATTATATGATTTAAAATAATTCCTTCAAGGTTATGATGAATTAGTTATAAATTTTAAATGAAGCCAAACCTTTACAACTTTAAAATATATTTACAGTCCACTATTAAAAATTAAAACCTTGCAACTTTAGTATGTAATTTTTTTCTTGAATCTTCTTATATTCTCCTAGTTTTTTCCTCTTTTATCAAACCATTTAGAAATAAAAATTTGGGATTAATAACCCCTTGGAAAATTCATAAATATTTTGAAAACCCTACATGAAATACCAAAATACTAACTTGTAAGAAAACTTAAGAGTTCAAAAATCACAAGAATATTTATTATCATCCACAACTCTTGTGCATCCTTACCTTATTTTCCAGGAGGGAGAAAATATTAAATAATTTCCACCATAACATAATAAGAATGGGATAGTTTATATATTTCATTCATTTCACATTTCCTCTAATGAAAATTTAATTCATGGAATGACAATGCATGGAGAAAACCCCTAAAAACCTAAAAAGAAACTCTCAATGGGTATACATCATTAAAGGGATTAAAAGAATATCTTAGGGTGGATGGCTCGGGTAGGTGATATATTTCACATCAATTTTTATTAGGCCTCCATGCCATATGAGAACTACTTTATAATCATGATGGATTTTTAGGATTTGCTTCAGTTGAAAACTAAATGCCATGATATCGTGAGGGTTCATGAGTCTAGTAAACTGAAGAGAAGTTCAAGTGTGTGGGCTAAGAAAGTGAGTGAAATGGAAAAATCAGAAGAGGATAATAAATTGTAATGAATTCTAAAAATTCTAGGAGCATTTTAGGTTTTAATTTTTCAAGATGATTTCAAAATGGGGATGAAATTGCAAGAGGGCATAAAATATTTGAAAGTCTAAAATTTGAAGAGAAGTTAAGAAATCAAGGAAGAGAAAGAAATTTTGAAATGAAGGGATAGGAAACAAAGTTTTATAAATTTAGAATAATTTTAATAAGGTGCCATTTTCTCAAACTATGAATGAAATAAGGACTGTGTGATATGAGATTAGAGTTCTCAAGTTTTATGAAAGTACAAAGAAGTGGATAGAGTTAGGGTTTCAAAGTTTCAAATAAGTTTATAAATTCAAAATAGGGGGATACTAGAGTTATGATCTCTATGAGGCTCAATGATATTGGGGGTAAGTATAAAGGTTCATATAATTACTGAATGTCTAGAGTTTGGAAGGAAGTGTGAAGGGATGGGATCACCAAGGTTTTTGTGAAACTTGGAACTTTAGAACCAAGGGAAAAACAAAAAATGCATTAGGTTTTTATGCATTCATGGAAATTGGGGAAATGAGGACTTGGGGATAAGGTGCAAAGGAACCCTAAAAATTAAAAGTCAAGTGAAAGGAAACATTAATGTTCAAACTCAAAAAACATACATGAAATATAGACTTAATTATTTTCTAGTAAATAAGTTAAATATTTTAGACCAAAAACATGAACAAAATCCCCTAGAAATTCAAATTTAACAACCCTTTAAACTTCTATGTAGAGTTTTTAGTAGTCATGGGACCAATAAAAAATTTCTCTAAAATGGTTTTTAAAGGATATTCTCATCTTTCCACCAATATAAATTATTCTTTACTTTGAATTTAATTAATAATTATTATTCATTTTCTATTGAATTATGACTAAAGTCCTAATTTTTAGGCTAATTGAAAAACATGTATAGTTTTCAAATTATATCATATTTTTTTAATCCAAAACATGTGTCACATTCTATGCTTTGCATACTATAATATTAAAAAATAAAAAAATGAATTTCATGAAGTTTTGAACAAGTTAAGGTGGTCAGACACATGAGTCTTTATAGTTTTTAAAAGTTGTCATAAAAAAATATAATTAATTATTTACTTGGAAACAAATTACAAACAAATATGAATCACATAAATACATGAGTCCTCTACTTATATATAAAGTCCTATAAAAAATATTATCATTTTAATGTGGTTAGGGTGGTCAGACAGACACCTACTTCTTATTTTTTCCTTGAAATTTAAGTACTACTGTATTGAAATTTAAAATTTTCATCAAATAGATTCTATTTTTTTGTAAATAAACATAGTAATTTAGAAACTAAATTCAATTTTCTACAAATTATATTCTTGCATATTTTTTAAATAATATAGATAACTTATTCAAATTTATATGTCAAGTTGCCTAACTCTGATTTTTCTAAATTGTTTTCCACTGAAGGGCTTGTTTTAACCATGATGATCCTCGACATACCCTAATGTTACCATATAATTTTTCCATTTATTCACAATGTTCCACCAACCTTCTCCCTTCAATAATGATTAATGAATTGATACTCTCCCTCGAACACACCTTACACAAAAAATAACAAACATACATGCAAAATTTATTCAAGAACAACAAACATGCAAAATTTATTATACTCTCGAAAATCATCTACATGCATGCAATCAAATGCAATAACACTATCTGACCATAAGATCACTATTACAAAAATTTGGATTTCAAATACATGTATGAAATTAAACATGCAAGTTTTGGAATCACAATAATAGTCATTGAAACTTCAACATCGTCAGTAGTTGTTGTCATTGATGTCAACACTAAGGAGTTTGTTCCTGTAGTTGTCATTGATGTTAGAACTTGAGTAGTAAGAGTTTAGTCCTTGCTATTGGTTGTCATTGTTATATTCAATTGTGGCTATCATTGGTGATGAAGTTCATGAGGATATTTTTACCTTTCTCCTAGACATTCTTAATGGATTGTTCAAGGGATGAAAAATCTAGAAAGTCAAATTCATTTTTCAATTATAGAAAAAATTGTTAAGCATGGGAAAGAGATGGGCATGGAAACCGATTAGTAGAAAAATATCTCTATATTCTTAGGAGATAGATCAACACTTTTCCCCTAATATCATTAAAGGACGCCTTAGAGATCTTCCTCCCAAGATGGAATGAAAGAAGGAGATCTTGTGATAGGGTGTCCTAGGGTATGATTTTAGATTAAAAGACTGGTTCACCACCAAGCCAAGGCTTGGAAAGACTAATTAAATGCAAGATATGATATTTAAACCTAATGATGCATGAAAATTGAATGTATGACCTAGAAATGCATGCAAGACATAATAAAACGGAAAGAAATTAGAACTATACACCTGGGAAGTTGTGAAGACTTGGAGACAACTCTGAATTATTGAAAAAGCCTTATTTTGAGAACACTGGGACTCATATGCCAATTCTAGCATATCAATCCTAGAACAAGGTTTTTGGTTTGAAAGTAGTTTCCAACACTATAGATTCCAGATTTACAAAAATCTTTAAAATGCACGTAGTGGGGCTCATACGCCACTTATAGTGTATCAGTCCTATTCTTATTTTTTGGAAAATTAGGGTTCGATTCTACTCTTCAATATTTTTTCTTTCTTCTTGGCCTGATTTCCAAATCTAAACCTATTGATTTTGTACCTGCAAGTGACTTTTTGTGAAGATGACAACCTTGTGATAACTTGATGAATTAATCCAACCTGGCAATCTGATCTTGAAATGATTTTCATGTCTTCAAAGCACCTAGATCTACAATCACATAAGGAGAGAGAGAGAGAAAAAGTCTTGAGTGTTAGGGAATAGGGGTTTGCCTTGGTCAAACCCCTTGTAGGTAATTAAACCTGATTATGAGACAATCAAATGAAGGCATGAAACATGAAACAAAGAAAAATTACACCCCAATGGGGTTTGAACCTTGATGACAAGAACATCACAATAACTTAACCATCACACCATAACAACTATTAGCAGATATATAGAAGATTTTTTTATTAGATTAAAATTGGAAGGGCTAGTACCCATAAAAAATCAACCATAAAGGTAGAGGTGGCTCACAAAAAGTGAGACCACAAAAAATAACTCACAAGAAGTGTGCTAGGAAGGAACAAACCACAAACTTATTCTTTTGACTAGAGCATAGAACCAGAAACAAGTCATGCTTTTCTCATAACATGAAACCAATAAAAGGAGACTGGCTACAAAAGAGTAGAAGCAGCAAAGGAACCAACTCAAAAACAACACCCAATACAGAGCCTCAAAATAACAACACAGAAAATAAGCTTACTCCCATAGCTAAGAGATGGTAATAGAAAAATCCTATAGCAATAAGATAAAAACAACAAAAATCCCATTAGAAATAATACCATTTTTGAGATAGGAGTGAGCTAGTACAAGCCACTGGCTACCTAAACTCAATAGCCCCAAGTAAAGTTTCAGAACCAACAACTCTCCACTTTGGAAGATGTTAAACGTTTTTGTGATTCCTAATTTATTGTTGAAATATATTCTAATTCTAGTTTAACTATTGGGTATGTTGATAAAGTTTAGATTTTAGGACATTAATTTAGGCCTACATTTCATGGTGCCTTTGTCTAAGTTAGTCTTGACTAATTAGGATGCATAATCTACCTTTATATTATCACATGTGGAGGAGAGGAATATTTATGTCTATATCCTAAATATATAGTTTTTAGAGATATATTTCTATTTTTAGTACCTATACTTGATTCATTCCTAGCCCTGTCCTATTCACATCAAAGACATCTCCTACTAGTTCTAACCACGCTGTCAATCGATAAATAAAAATTATATTGATATTTGTTTCTTAAATAATTGAATTCAACTTTTCTACCTAATTTACCAACTAATTTTATTTATTAAGACTTGGCATATATGATTTTGTATAATTTTTTAGATCTGCATGATACTTTTGTCTTGCACCATTGGCTAATTTTTTTTCTTCTTGTCGATTTGTAACTCCTTCAATTTTATATCTCTACTTTCTATATTTTGAAAGGATTTATATGTATTATATTTATTAGATCCACTACTCTTAATTAAGAGAAATAAATTTATTTTGATTACAAGTATTTTTAAATGTTAGCCAAGGTTCTTCAATTCTTGGTATCAAGAAAATATTTTTTGAACCTTTTTGTGACCAAATTACTAGGTTTTTTTGGATGCTAACTAAATTAAACGCTCCATAGTAATGAATATAATTTTTTTTGTTCTCAAGGTTCTTTGCCCAAAATCCCTAAGGTTATATCTTTTCATAAGTGCTAATGGTGTCAATCCTAGGAAGAAAATCATAAATTTATAATCAAGTTGGGTGACAAAACCATGAGTAAGAACTATTTCAAAATTTATCTATACTAAAACATGGGTACTTGCATAAGGTACTTAAAATAATGTGACTTATAGGATATGGGCATTTACCTTTTTACAAACGATGAATCCCTTGTACAGTTTGCCCCTATTCAAGTTATCACTTCATATCTATGTATTGATCAAAACATACAAGGTAAATAACTTATTAAAATAAATAATACACTATATATATTGTCTATATTTGTGATTTATGATAAAACCTATTTCTATTGTACTTATTTAATCATGTTAATGAGTAAAACCACCTACAACAAAAATGAAGAAGATGATTAAAATTAATATCTTGGGTGTGTTGGGATGATGAGGGAGGTGGAGCTTGTAGAAAAATGTTCTCATATCTAGATATGGAATAAATTTATTTAATTTATAATAGATGTATGATGATCAAAACTATATGCGATACCTTACTAAATACATCATTAAAGGCTATATCAGATTGTGTAATACATAGGAAAACTAGGTTCTACACATATATTCAGCAAGATAATTTTTTTGTAGAATATTAAAGAATCTAATTAAAAATGAATTGATAATGTAATTATATCCTTTATTATCTTAATACACTACAAAAAATTTAGAATAATTTTATAACCATTTTGTTGGCCAACTAGGAAAAGGTACATCTAGAAATGAACATCTAGTATGCATGGAGACACTCAATCAATGTCAATTATATGATTTAAAATAATTCCTTCAAGGTTATGATGAATTATTTATAAATTTTATAAGAAAACAAACATTTACAACTTCAAAATATATTAACGGTCCACTACTAAAAATTAAAAACCTTGCAACTTTAGTATGTAAATTTTTTCTTGAATCCTCTTATATTCTCCTAGTTTTTTCCTCTTTTATCAAACCATTTAGAAATAAAAATTTGGGATTAATAACCCCTTGGAAAATTCATAAATATTTTGAAAACCCTACATGAAATACCAAAATACTAACTTGTAAGAAAACTTAAGAGTTCAAAAATTAGAAGAACATTTATTATCAGCCACAACTCTTGTGCATCATTACCTTACTTTCCAGGAATGATAAAATATTAAATAAATTCCACCATAACATAATAATTATGGGATAGTTTATATCTTGGATTCATTTCACATTTTCATTAATGAAATTTTAATTCATGGAATGACAATGCATGGAGAAAACCCCTAAAAACCTAAAAAGAAACTCTCAATGGGTATACATCATTAAAGGGATTAAAAAAATATCTTAAGATGGATGGAGGGTAGGTGATATATTTCACATCAATTTTTATTAGGCCTCCATCCCATGTGAGAACTACTTTAGAATCATGATAGATTTTTAGGATTTGTTGGAGTTGAAAATTGAATGCCACAATATCAGGAGGGTTCATGAGTCTAGTAAAGTGAAGAGAAGGTCAGGTTTGTGGGCTAAGAAAGTGAGTGAAATGGAAAAATCAGAAGAGGATAATAAATTGTAAGGAATTCAAAAAATTCTAGGAGCATTGCAAGTTTTAATTTTTCAAGAGGATTTCAAAATGGGGATGAAATTGCAAGAGGGCATAAAATATTTGAAGGTCTAAAATTTGAAGAGAAGTTAAGAAATCAAGGAAGAGAAAGAAATTTGGAATGAAGGGATAGGAAACAAAGTTTTATAAATTCAGAATAATTTTAATAAGGTGTCATTTTCTCAAACTATGAATGAAATAAGGACTATGTGATATGAGATTAGAGTGCTCAAGTTTGAGGAAAGTGCAAAGAAGTGGATAGAGTTAGGGTTTAAAAGTTTCAAAGAAGTTTATAAATTCAAAATAGGGGGATACTAGAGTTATGATCTCTATGAGGCTTAATGATATTGGGGGTAAGTATAAAGGTTCATATAATTATTGAATGACTAGAGTTTGGGAGGAAGTGTGAAAGCATGGTATCACCAAAGTTTTTGTAAAACTTTGAACTTTAGAACCAAGGGAAAAACAAAAAATGCATTAGGTTTTTGTGCATTCATGGAAATTGGGGAAATGAGGAATTAGGGATAAGGTGCAAAGGAACCCTAAAAACTAAAAGTCAAATGAAAGGAAACATTAATGATCAAACTCAAAACACATACATGAAATGTAGACTTAATTATTTTCTAGTAAATAAGTTAAAAGATTTTAGACCAAAAACATGAACAAAATCCCCTAGAAAATCAAATTTAACAACCCTTTAAACTTCTATGTAGAGTTTTTGGTAGTCATGGGATCAAGTAAAAGGTTCTCTAAGTATATAAACCAAAAATGGACTTGATGTCACACTGGAAAATAGCATGTACCACTATGCATTTCCTATAAAATATCTCTCAATATTTTTAGTAATTATTTTAGGAGTAAAGCACTTTAAATAAAAATTCTTCAAAAATATTTAATATGATGGAACTAGCTAGAGATTTCATGAATTCATTGTCAGTAATGAGGTGAATATGGTGAAAGTTTTTGGAAAATGGTCAGTGCTCCCCTCAGGATTTGTAGCATGGCTTAACCGCCTCCCATGGATCTGTTAACTCTGATATTTCTATTGGGCATCAGCATGTCAAACTTTTGGTGCAGCAACAACCATGGGGCCAAAAATTGGTATGAAAGCCAAAGGTTACAATTTTGAATCCCCTCAGTTAATGATGAGGGTGAGATTGTTTGCAAATGGTCAACATTCCCCTCAACATTCATGACATGGCTTAAGTGCCTCTTACGGATTTGTTAACTCTAGCAGTTATATCGAGCATTAGTAGGTTGACCTTTTGAAAGAATACCAACAATGGGGCAAACCAAATTCACAAATCATAGAAAAACATAAAGGGATGAAACATCTAAAAATGAGGTTTCAATAGTAGGTTTATGATATTTTAATTTTTTTTAAGAATTTCAAATTTTACTATAGATGAGAAAAATTATAGAACATCTTCATATTTAATATTTTCTAAGAATAAGTTCTGAAGTTGATTTAGCATGTATTTATATGGGATTACAATGTTGTCAAAAAACCTTCCACTTTCTATTTAATTCATTGGTCCGGTTGCCTATCCATTTTATTCAAATCATTCTATAAGTTTTAACACCATTTTACATGGATATCTAGTTGAAATTGCATGATATTAGGTTTTAATGTTACCATATAATTTTTCCATTTATTCACAATGTTTCACCAACCTTCTCCCTTCAATAATGATTAATGAATGGATACTCTCCCTCGAACACACCTTACACAAAAAATAAAAATTCAAGAACAACAAACATGCAAACTTTATTATACTCTCGAAAATCATCTACATGCATGCAATCAAATGAAATGACACTATCTTACCATAAGATTGCTATTATAGAAATTTGGATTCCAAATACATGTATAAAATTAAACATGCAAGTTTTGGAATCACAATAGTAGTCATTGAAACTTCAATGTCGTCAGTAGTTGTTCTCATTGATGTCAACACTAAGGAGTTTATTCTAGTAGTTTTCATTGATGCTAGCACTTGAGTAGTAAGAGTTTAGTCCTTGCTATTGGTTTTCAATGTTATATTCAGTTGTGGCTATCATTGGTGATGAAGTTCATGAGGATATTTTTACCTCTCTCTTGGAAATTGTTAATGAATTGTTCAAGGGAAGAAAAATCTAGAAAGTCAAATTCATTTTTCAATTATAGGAAAAATCGTTAAGCATGGGAAAGAGATGGGCATGGAAACCGATTAGTAGAAAAATATCTCTATATGCTTAGGATACAGATCAACACTTTTCCCCTAATATCATTCAACGACGCCCTAGAGATCTTGCTCCCAAGATGGAATGAAAGAAGGAGATCCTGTGATAGGGTGTCCTAGGGTATGATTTTAGATTACATGAGGGGTTCACCACCGAGCCAAGGCTTGGAAAGACTAATTAAATGCAAGATTTGATGTTTAAACCTAGTGATGCATGGAACTTGAATGTATGACCTAGAAATGCATGCAAAACATAATAAAAAGGAAAGAAATTAGAATGGTGGACCTATGAAGTTGTGAAGACTTGGAGACAACTCTGAAGTGTTAAAAAATCCTAATTTTGAGAACACTGGGAATCATATGCCACTTCTAGCGTATTAGTCCCAAAACATGGTTTTTGGTTTGAAACTAGTTTCCAACACTGTATATTCCAGATTTAAAAAACTTAAAAATGCATGTAGTGGGGCTTATATGCCACTTCTAGTGTATCAGTCTTATTCTTCTTTTTCGGAGAATTAGGGTTTGATTCTAATCTTCAATCTTTGTTCTTTCTTCTTGGCCCGATTTCCAAATCTAAACATGTTGATTTTGGACCTACAAGTGACTTTTTGTGAAGATGAAAACCTTGTGATAACTTGATGAATTTCTCCAACCTTGCAATCTAATCTTGAAAGAATTTTCAAGTCTCCAAAGCACCTAGATCTTCAATCACAAAAGGAGAGAGAGAAAAAGTGTTGAGTGTTAGGGAATAGGGAATAGGAGTTTTCCTTGGTCAAACCCCTTGTAGGTAATTAAACCAAATTATGATCCAATCAAATGAAGGCATGAAACATGAAACAAAGAACATGAATCATGTACAATGATACCTTGAATGATATCTTGTAAATTTGTAACTCAATAAGAAGTGTCCATGAAGGATGTGGATCTTGATCTTGACAATAGGTGTAGAACAATGCTTCATCTTGGATCTTCAATCCTACATCACAACACTAGATCAACAACATGCTTTATTCTTGATAATAGTGGAATGATAAATAATCTTCAATTGGTACCAAAATTAATGAAGAATTTTTCCCTTGAATGCCTTAGAAATGATCTTGAATGCTCCCCTAATGATCTTTTAAAGTCTTGGAATGCTTAACTATCGGGTGCTTAACCTGATATCATGAATTATTATGTGAAATAATGATTTGAAACCTTCTTTATATAGGTAATTCATCTAATATACCATTTATTAGATCTCATAGGCTAACATTCATGAAATTTGAACTTAAAACCTAGATTTCCTACTCAAAACACTTTAAAAGGGGCCAAATGGGAATCATACACCACACCTAGTGTATGGGTCCTACCTAGGTGGTACTCATATTCCTAGGGTGGCGTATGGGCCACAGAAGGCCTTTTAGGTGGCAAAAGTGTTGGGTTGTTAAGAAATTAATTTTATTTGTTGATATTATCAAGATTTTGATTGAAATATGCCTTGGGATGCACAATATAGGGTCTTAGAGGGCCTATTAATTATGATATTAAGGTCATAAATGCAAGAGGGCTCATAATTCATTGTGAAAGTGTAAATAAATACACTTTACAACACTAAATTAAGGTAAAATTGGGTCTATTCAACTAAAAAGGGCCCTGAATCCAATGTGAAAGTGTTCAACACATTACAACACTAGATTATGTCCATTTGATTTACAAGCCTCATAGATTTAACATGTGAAGGTGTGAATAAATACGCTTTGCAACACTAAATTAAGGAAAGTTTAGCTTTATTTAGGTTTAAAAGGCCCCAAAACCTAATGTGGATGTGTAAAACACATCACAACACTAGATCAAGGTGATATCAAGTCCAATATAGCATTAATTATTTGTAGATTAAGTGTGGAACTGTGAATGACAACATTTTTTGACACTACAAAAATGATGGAAACGACCCTCAAGCATTACATACCTCATCAAAACCTCAACAATTTTTCTCCACACTCGGGAAGGTCAACCCTGTTGTATTAATTTTGAAGTCTCTTAAACATATCCCCATCTTTCAAAAATATCTCCATGTATTTCTAGTAGTTCCCTTTAGGATTTTGAGGGATGCAAGTACAATCCAAAAAAATCCATGTCACCTCCACAATCAACTCGACATTCATAGTGAAGGAGCACCTGCCAATGGTGATGGTGCCATCCTTCTCGTCCATTAAAAAACTCAACAAATAATTTTGGGTCATGTGCCCCTTCATGCCCTTCATGAATGAGGCCAACTTACCTCATTGAATAATAGGCCAAACCTCCTTATCCTGCTTCCGCATCTCGCAATGGGCAGTTTTGTCATAAACAAGCTCACCTCCCATGGAAAATTTTGCAGGTAGCAAGATAAGAGAAATAGTTCTATAGAAATATCAAGAATAATACTAGTGCCAAGAATAAAAAGGCATGTGAAAAAACTTCTTACATAAATTAATTTTCCATAATGGTAAATCGTGGCAAATAAAAAAATTATTTTTAGTTAATTTGCAAACACACCTAGGGATATATGATAAATTATCCTAAATAACTAAATTTGGATTAAAAGCATTAAGGTTAGCTAGCGCATCTGCAACTTTGTTGCTATTTTCAAATACATGAGAGGATCTAAAATTCCCAAGAGAAATCATGAGATTGCAAGCTGATATGATGAGGTCCGAGAGGGACCAACAATGTTTAGCCTTCCTCGTCAGCAAAAGAATGGTGTTTTTGGAGTCACCCTTGATTTCTATGTTGGAAAATCCAGCATTCATGGAAATTTGAATAGGTCATAGAATGGCATCACCACCTTAGAAAAGATGGACGATTGGACACCAAATTTATTGCATACACGAATACCATTTAACAATCATGATCATAGATGACCTCATCCCCACCTGCCCGACCCAAGTTATGTTTGGCTAAGCCATCAAAGTTAAGCTTAAGCTAGACGGGTTCAGAGGGGGACTAAAATAATAACTCAAGTTTATATAGAAATATAGAAATAAATTAGAGTGTAGGCTAACTCATTTAATTTTTATTCTTTAGATTAATTTATCTCCAAGTCATGTGTTTGAATTCACATCTCCAAATTTAGAGATTGACAAAAATGGGAAATCAAATTTGTTGGGAAAACACCTAGACTAGGGTGGTCAATTAGAAGTTTAGAATTTTATATATGGTCAACTAAAATTAGGACTTTTTCAAAAGACAAGCGCATATTTAGTTCAATTTGGTGAAATAAAATTGATAGAGGACTTTTTAGGATAGTACTGACACATTCTCCTAGGTTGATAAAGAAGGTCAAGACTAAGGCATGTCTAGAATACATTAATGGATAGGTTATTGAAGTGAGTTCCAAATAGAGCGTAAAATTTTACTTCCACTTTAAGGGAGTACAATTTATGAGACTAAATTTAGCCCCTACTTTAGAAACCATATGACACTACATGCATATGAAAGATAACATATTGAATGTAAATCATATCATAAAAGGATACCCAAAATTATATTGTAGAGTACATAGAACATTCACCAAGAAATAGAGTGAAGCCCCCAATGTAGTAACCTATAAACCATAACATTGGGAATCACATCCTGTAAAACCAATCTCATTAGATATTCAAAACCATATTGCACATATAAAAAAAATGTATTAGTCTGATAAATAAATCTTGACAACTAACTATTTAAAATAATAACATATAAAAAATTTCATTACATCTAACTATTAGTATTCAAACTACTTTTACTATTCCCTAGTTAGATATAAATTTATTTAGTGATGAAACTATAGTTAAAGTATATATAAACACATAAAATATCAAACAAATTATTAGAATACTTAAATCATTTATTTTTCATATACATATTTACTTATGGACATTAGATGAAAGAAGGTATCCCATCTCTAGTATTTTTTCTTAAGAAACCCATATCTAAGAGACAACACCATCATTAAGATGCACAATAAGGATTATATTTTGACTATGTTCAAGTATTCTCTTTCCATTGTATATGGTTCTGCGTGCTTATGTTGGAAATGAAATCACTTTGGCATCAAGTGTGCCTTATAAGTTCTTTATTACTAAACCACCAAAAATGGATATTGCTACCAAGGGAAAGAGGATTCCCTTTACTAGGCCCCTAGGGTTTTTCACCTAGGAGCACTTGGTGTAGGAATGACACTCTTTTCACTTGGTTATATGGTTGTTTTTGGTTGTTGCATTCAAAGGAAGGATTGGATTAGGGTTGTGTTTTCTATGTGAGGTGTGGCTGAAAACTACAATGGAATGATGCTAATCTAATCTATGAAATGTAAGTGAAAATGTAGGTTAAATACACCTAAACTATATGCCCTAAATGCATGCAAATAGAAAGTAAACTAGAAGGTTCAAATCTTGTGCACGTCGAAATGGAATGCTATAGATGAGGAGCACTTGAATGATTTGGAATCTGCAAAGGGATATTTACGCCATGTTGGGTGACCTAGTCCTCCTATCGGGAAACTTTGTCAGATTGGGTTTCGGGGAAAAGGGTACCTAGAAATACAAAAACCATGTTTCAAGCCTGGTACCAAGACAAGGTCACCAATAGTGGTGACCTAGTCCTCCTAGTACTTTATAAATCTTGGAGGTCTGATTTTGTGGGTCCTAATTGGTTTTTTTCTTTTTTGCAACACTCTGTGTTTGAATCTCCTGAAAATCACCTATAACTTGTCTTTTTACTCCTCCTAGGGTTTGATGTCTTGATGTGACTTGAATGGAATTTTTTTACTTTCTCCAACACTTTGAATCTTACTAAATCTAAGTCTACAACTGTAGACATGGAAAATGTGCAAATTCAGTTTGACACACTTGATCTTCATTATGAACAAAATT
Organism: Sequoiadendron giganteum; assembly: GCA_007115665.2. Taxonomy (NCBI): domain Eukaryota; kingdom Viridiplantae; phylum Streptophyta; class Pinopsida; order Cupressales; family Cupressaceae; genus Sequoiadendron; species Sequoiadendron giganteum. The sequence continues at coordinate 105,749,126 of CM021101.1, forward strand.
TCTTCCTGAATAATACTCTCATCTTTTCATCATATTTTGGATCTTAATTTAATAAATCATTGTTTATTTCATTAAGTATTTCTCCGTCTTTGATTAAATTAATCAATTTAATTTAATTAATCTTATGTTTCTGTTTCATTAAATAAATCATTTTATTTAATTAAATTTTCCAAAGTCCTCTTATCAAATTCAATAAATTAAAACCTTATTTGATTTAATCTAACATCTTCCCTCTTAGTTAAATAAATCAAAATTATTTATTTAGTTAAACCAATTCCTCTCAATTCTGATTTAAATTAATTCAACAATTTAAGTATAAATTGTTATATCTCCTAAATTCCTCGTTAAATTAGTTAAACTTTGATTAGTTTAATCTTAATTTATGTCACATTCTCTAGAGAATGCAACTTGCACAATAAATAAATTTCTTTGATTTAAATTCATCTATTTTCCCTCACATAGCATCAAAAGGGAATATTCCCTCAAATTGAATTCAAAAGTCCAAGTGGATTTGTACATCCAACAAGGCATTCACTCCTCTTACATGTCCTTGTGCATTGAGTCAAGTGGCATTTATTTCATTCTTTTTTCCCTCTCACATGTCATTTCTCAAATTTGAAATTCCACTTAATTGCACTTATTGGCACTTTGGCTAAAATTTGCACAACCTTGAACCATTCACATCTTGACAAGTGGCACTTGGCCATTGGATGTTGAATGATCCCACATTGCTTGTTTTCACTTTCTTTTCTAGTTTGGAAATCTATAAATTGGAGACTTCTCTCCGCATTCAAGGATCCACAATTTGATGCAAAGTTACTCTTTGGACATTGAGAGCCAATTTTGTGCACATCATTCCACATATTAATCATTTTCAAGATTCATATCTAGGTTATGCTCAAATCTTATTTGAGGGGTTTGATTAATCTACACATCAAAATTTGAAATTCAAGGATTGGGAAAGGGCTGCTTACTACACAAAAAAGTTGCACCAATCCACTATGAGATAAAGGTTTGATCATGTTATTTACATATGTTTTTGTTTAAAGTGTTTTCTTCTTATTATTTGCATATATGAACATGATTAAGTATTTCATAGGGATGTTAAATTTGTTGATTTCAACTAACTTGTGCTAACAACATAAAACTGGTTTGAGTCCCTCCCTTGGAGACTTTAGCTAATCTAATCTATGAAATGTAAGTGAAAATGTAAGCTAAATGCATGCAAACAGAAAGTAAACTAGAAGTTTCAAATCTTGTGCACATGGAAATATAATTTTATATATGAGGAGCCCCTGAATGATCCAGAATCAGCCTAAAATTAGTAGAGAGACATTTACGCCAAGTTGGGCCACCTAGTCCATTTATCGAGAAACTTTGTAGGATTGGGTTTCAGGGAAAAGGGTACCTAGAAATATAAAAACCCTGTTTAAGGCCTGATACCAAGAAAAGGTCACCAATAGTGGTGACCTAGTCCTCTTGGTACTTTATAAATATTTGAGGTCTGATTTTGAGGGTCCCAATCGGTACTTTCCTTTTCTGCAGCACTTTGTGACTGAATCTCCTGAAAATGACTTGTAACTTGTATTTTTTCTCCTCCTAGGGTTTGATTTCTTGATGTGACTTGAATGGAATGTTTTTAATTTCTCCAACACTTTGAATCTTACTAAATCTAAGTATGAAACATGCAAGAATCAGCTCCAATGGAAATCAAATGAAACACACTAAGGTGTTACTCTCTATAGACCAAGGATTTAATAATTAATTTTGTTTCAACATTGTTATTCACAAACATAAGTACATATAGGCTATCAAACACTCTTCGGTTCCATTTGATGCTTGAATGGTAAAATATATAAATGCTCACCAAATCCTTTGTTGTTGAAGTCTGTAACATGCAAGAATCAACTCCAATGGAGGTTGCTTATGATACCTTGTGCTTGATTAATTTCTTGGGAAGCTTGAGTGCAAGAGTTCTTGTGAAGAGATGTAAACTTGAGCTTGGGGAGAGAGATAAATGAAGATGAAAACTCTTATTTATACAACATATTCCCTAATTTCCCAAAAATGCAACATGATAAGCAAACACTAGGGTTTTGGAGGAAAATTCATGTTGGGTTTTTATCTTAAATTTGAAATTTATGCCAAAAGGGACTAGGTCGCCCAAGGTGGTGACCTAGTCCACTTGAATAATTTCAAGTAGTGGTCGGGAATAAAATGGTAATTAATGATGATTATTAGTCTTGCCTCCCGAAACACACTTAAGTCGAGCCTAAAATTACATTAAGGGGAAAAATTAATGTAATAAAAGGGTTGAGGGCATGTGCAGGATCATGATGGGCCAAAAAGTGGTGATATGTAAGTGATATAATAGCCCATGTGGCTGACAAATTTTTTTAACCCAAAATTGATGAAACGAAAAGGGTTTTTAAATGAGATTCTTAGATTTCCACCAATATAAATTATGCTTTAGTTTGAATTTAATAAATTGTTATTATTCATTTTCTATTTGAATTATGACTAAAGTCTTGATTGATAGGTTGACTGAAAAACATCTATAGCTTTCAAATAGTATCACACTTTTTGAATTCAAAACATGCCTAGGAAAGCATGAAAATGCCTTGCAACACTTTACAACACCTTGACACAAGGCTTGGAAAGGGGTAAAAGGGGGTTTTTTAGGTGAATTGTGTTGAAAGGGTCTTAGAAAAGTGGGAAGATGTGTTACAACACTTCACAACACCTTACTAAAAAACCCTTAGAATACTGTTGATTTGCAAGCATTCAAGATTGAATCAAGGTAAAACAAGACCAAACTCTAAGGGAAAAGGACAAAATGAGTGAAAACGTGCCAAAGACTACACTTTTGGAAACATATTTAGCCCCTACTTTAGTGAGTGTATGAACTTTCTTCAAACTCACACTAAAGTAGTTGAATCATGTGTGTCGAGCGAGATCTAATGTATTCATGCTAGTAAGGTAAGATGACTATGATCTAGAGGGATGATCAAGCCTCAAAGATCAAGATACCATGGAAAACTGAACATAAGTGAAAAATATCACACAAGGAGTGATGTAAAAGAGTGAAGAGAGAGAAAAATTCAGATCAAGCTTGGATCATTTTTCTAGCTAGTTATGGATCAGATTTAGGTTGTTTGTCTGAAAAGAAAGGATGTACTCACTCTGGGCCGATGAGATTTTTAGTTGTTCACCAGGTGAGAATGCCAAGAAGGAGGTGAAATACATACATAGGTTTGGTATGCACTCACACTCACACAAAGGTTCCTATGAGGAAATTTTTACTGTTAGCTAGGCTTCTCACTCAACCATACCAAAGTTATACCTCCTGATAACTTTGATAAGGTGTCACAAAAGACAAGCATTTGGGTCATGAGTTAAGAAAACCCTTGGATGCTTAGAACTCATGAACAAGTGCAAGATAGCACCACAAGCATGCAAGTTGTGTTATTCAAGGTGGCCATGTATGCACAATGCAAAAATTCAACATGCAAAAATACAAAATGTAAAATGCAAAAAGAGTGTTCCAATGAGTCTTATTTAGTTCATATGAGGTCTTTTAATTAGGGAAAATTATGTCTAATGAATTCAAAAGAGGACCTATGAAATGATATAAAATTTTAAACTTAGGGGATGCAGTGTGTCATATTAGGCCACTAACATGAATGTAACATGCTAAGATAAGTCACATTTATGAAGGAAATTACACCAAATGTCATCCAAAAAGTGAGAAAAAACATCATATGAAGTGATAAGGCTGCACTAGGAACCACTTTGACAAAGAGAAACAAATGCAAATGCAAAATAAAATAGTGCCAGTGTATGCCCCCACTTTAAAGGTGTTACTACACACTTTTTTGTGAGCAATTGCTTTAAAGTAGAGAAAGGAAAAACTTGAAAAGGAAAGCAACTCAAAGAAGAGCCTACTTGGAAATCCCTATGTCAAGTGATAGGTTTCCAAGAAAGGTTGCGTCATGTGAAAATAAATAGAGAAAAGGAAACAAGGGTTTCCCCCAAAATGAAAAACACCAAACACATAAGGGATCTATGGATTTGGGGCTAGTATGTTTGTTATTGTATTTTTTGTTGAGAGAGCACGAAACTATCATCATTCCCCCAAATACATAGAACAAGAAGAAGACACAAAGAGAGCAAAAGCAAATAAAAAGAAAGAGTCAATTTTAGGTCAACATGGAAGAGACATAGGATTTCTCGATGCTTTGCATCATTCCCAAAAGGAAAAAAATAAAAAAGAGAAGGAAAATGGAAAAGATCCTTGTTTTTGAGTCAACATGAAGGAGACATTGCGGTCTCAATGCCTTGCATCATCCTTAAATCAAAGGAAAAAAGGAAAAGAGAGAAGCAAAAATGAATGCACAATATGGGGAACACATGACACATGACAATATGGGGAACACATGACACAGAAAAACACACAACTAGTAAAGAAAGTACAGTTCAACCATTGAGCAGGGTATCCACCTCCCAATCTCAATGGGTATAAGTGGGAGGTGGACAATGAAGCTAAGGGACAAGGGGAAATGCTTTACTAGGAAAAGGCTAGAAACCACTTTCCCCCACTGAGTGTAGGGTTAGAGTGAGATGGGATAGGTGATGGGAAAGATCATTTAATAGTGAGAATTGTAGGTTCTATAACTATTATAAAATGAGGGTGTATGAGAGTAGTTTAGGGGTCAATAGGGTAGCACTTAGTACCAATGAAGTGATACTTACTCAGTATCCCTCAAAGATGATGGCATTCGTTGCTTCTATGGCCAAGAACACAATGGTAAGCACAACGTGGTACATTAGAATCATTAGGACAGATTACCAACCTATTATGATGAGGGAAGGTGATGAGCCCTTTGTTTAAGAGGATGTATAATTTTCTCTCACATTCAAGTGGTGGGCGGAGAGGAAACTTAAGTTTATATAATTTATAGGGCCTCTTGCATCGGCTAGATTCCCTAATTTTGAAAGAGGAGACTATGGCAGGAGGTTCAAAAATGAACGTAGGGTCAACTTTTTTATTTTTTTGAGGAGAGGGTTACCATTCCTTAGGAAGGAGAACATCCAAATCAGGGGGGAATCGAATATCATCGTGCCATCATCACAGAGCCTAAGAGAATCTCGAGGAGGTACCCTATCACGAGGGGGATTTTGATAACCTATGCCTATTGTATGTTCATCAAGTGATAATTTTTCATAAAATTTGTGAATTGCATGTTCCTTCGTTAAATCACCACCTTGCTTGCTTAGGATGGTAAGCCCTTTTCCATAATTTTTTTGGAGATTAATGGGGGGTGGGTGACCTGGCTATGGTAAATAGGTGGATAAGTGACAAGATTAGAGACACTAGGCTCACCTTGCATAGGTAGCTTAGGTTCAGTACTTGTTTCTAGATGGAGCTAATCAAATGTATCTCAGGATGACATGTCAAGAAATGGGGGTTGTTGCATGGATGGGTAAAAGGCTGCATTGGATTCAATATTATCAAGGGATTCATTGAGGAATTGATACATGCTAGCATCATCATCTCTAATGATGTCTACTTCAGTAGGACATTCATTGGGAGTTGATGGAGTAGGAGTAGGTTCAAGGTCATTAGGATCAATGCCAAAGGTGTAGCTTGAAATGTCCATTAAGGATTTGAGGGATGCCTATAATATTTTGAAAGACATGGCCATGTTGAAAGAAAAGTAAGGACGAGAAATGGACTAAAACAAAAAATATGGAAATGGAAACAAAAAGACAATTACAAAAGTAGAAATGCAGATGATGTGTTGAAAATGAGAGAAACTATTATGAAAAATATGCAAGAGGAATAGGTCGCCTAGTGTAGCGACTTAGTCCTAGCAGAGATTGTTTTGACAATTTTGGAAACAATTTAATACATTTTCTAATTTTTATGCTTTTTCAATGGAGGTACAAAATAAAAATGCAGATTTTTTTGGTTCCTTTCCCAATAAAAATTAAATAAAAATTTGAATATAGTATGAAATTTCACCAATACACTTTTCTACAAACCCTAGGATACAAACAATGCAAAAATTTCAATGCAATGCAAGATATTTCCTAAGACAAAATTCAAAATTAGAAAGTTAACAAATTGTCTATGGTCAGGTTCACCAAAATGAACCACCAAAAATGGATATTGCTACCAAGGGAAAGAGGATTCCCTTTACTAGACCCCTAGGGTTTTTCACCTAGGAGCACTTGGTGTAGGAATGACACTCTTTCCACTTGGTGATATGGTTTTTTCTGGCGGTTGCATTCAAAGGAAGGATTGGATTAGGGTTGTGTTGTGTGTGTGATGTGTGGCTAAAGAATAGAATGGAATGATGCTAATCTAATCTATGAAATTTAAGTGAAAGAAAATGTAAACTAAATGCACCTAAACTATATACCCTAAATGCATGCAAACAAAAAGTAAACTGGAGGTTAAGATTTTATGCACCTGGAAATGGAATGTTACAGATGAGGAGCCCTAAAATGATCTGGAATCAACTTCAAATCAGTAGAGGGACATTTACGCCAAGTTGGGTGATCTAGTCCTCATGTCGGGAAACTTTTTCGAACTAGGCTTTGGGGAAAATGGTACCCAAAAATACAAAAACCCTATTTCAGGCCTATTACCGGGACAAGGCCGCCAATAGTGGTGACCTAGTCCTCATGGTACTTTTTGAATCTTGGAGGTCTAATTATGTGGGTCCCAGTTGGTACTTTCCTTTTCTACAACAATTCATGTCTCAATCTCTCGAAAATGACCCGTAACTTGTCTTTTTGCTCCTCCTAGGGTTTGATGTCTTAATGTGACTTGAATGGAATTTTTGTACTTTCTCCATCACTTTGAATCTTTCTAAATCTGAGTACAACCTACAAAACACATTCAAAGACAAAGAGATTTTTTGGGTTAGAGAATAGGGGTTTGCCTTAGTCAAACCCCTTTGATAGTAACTTAAACCCAAATGAAATAGAAATCAAAGGAGAGATGTTTAAATGATAAACAATATAAATGCTCACCAAATCATTTTTTGTTGAAGTCTACAAAAAACAAGAATCAACTCCAATGGAGGTTTCTTGTGATGCCTTGTTCTTCATTGCTTGCTTGGGAAGCTTGAGTGCAAGAGTGCTTGTGAATAGATGTAAAAATGAGCCTAAGGAGAGAGAGAAATGAAGGTGAAAACCCTTATTTATACAACAGATGCCCTAATTTCCTAAAAATTCAACATGATAGGCCAACACTAGGGTTTTTTTGGCAAATTTATATTAGGTTTTTGTCTTAAATTTGAAATTTATGCCAAAAGGGACTAGGTCACCCAAGGTGGCGACCTAGTCCACTTAGACAATTTCAAGTGGTGGTCAGGAATAAATTGATGATTAATGATGTTTATTAGTCTTGCCTCCTAAAACACACTTAAGTCGAGCCTAAAAGTATATTAAGGGGACAAATTAACATAAAAAAGGGTTAATTAGTGGATGATAAGCCTAGGAAAGTGTTAAAATGCCTTACAACACTTTACAACACCTTGACACAAGGCTTGAAAAGGGGTAAAAGGGGGTTGTTTAGGTGAATTGTGTCGAAAGGGTCTTAGAAAAGTGGGAAGATGTGTTACCAACACTTCATAGCACCTTATTAAAATATTGTTAGAATATTGTTGATTTGCAAGCATTCAAGACTGAATCAGGGTAAAACAAGGCCAAAATCCAAGGGAAAAGGCCAAAATGAATGAAAAAGTGCCAAAGACTATAGTTTTTGGTGACACAATTAAAATAAGTTTTGTTTTATGTTTCATGGGGAAAAACATTTATGGTTGTGTTCTTGTTTAGATGTGTAAAATTGGGGCATGACATTTGGTATAAGAACCAAGTTCCACCACTAGGATGTTCATAGGGTTATTGTTAAGTGGTTTCAACACTTCATTCATCAACTGGAGAAACATGTTGGGTGTATTTTTCAATCTTAAGGTCAATACTAACCACTCATATAATACCACTTTGGTCTTAAAATAAATAGTCCGCTCATCACCATCTCTTATCCTAGTTTGGTGATATCCACTTTTTAGATTATTTTTTGTAAAATACCTAGCCTTCCCCAAATAGTCCATGAGATCATCCATTCTTAGCAGAGGAAAATAATACTTGATTTTTATTTTGTTGATATGGCTCTTGATTCCTTTTACATCCTCCATTCACCATCCTTCTTTGATGATAACATGGTTGGTACTAATCATGGGCTAAGGATTTATCTAATCACTCCTCTTTCTAATAGTTTTTGCACTTGATTTTTCACCTCTTCATTTTCTACAAGTTTCAACCTATAGGAATCCTTTTGGGTAAAATTTCCCTTGGAATATAATCAATATGATGGCTAATGCTCCTCATAGCTTGTAGTCCTTCTAGTAATTCCTTGGAAATAATTTCATCAAATTATTCTAGCAACTCCTTTACTTATAAACACATTTCATTATTTTTTGTTGTTGCCTCTACCTGTAGATCCTTGGGAACTACTGCAAACCATAGTTTCTCCTCCTTAATCTCTTTCAAAAATAATTTTCTCGTCACCAACAATGTAAGAGTATTCATTTTCAATTTTTCTCCAAATAGTATGTGTTTTATCTTCAATCATGGATTTATTTCCTATAAAACTTTTATGGCCCTCCTAAGATTAAGTTAAATACATCCATAGACATGATATCACACCACAAATCATCTTCATAAGTGCCTATTCAAAAATTCACTAGGAATTATTGATCAACCAAAACTTGGTGCCCTTTTTATAATCATGAAATCTTGTAAGAGGTAGGGTGAGATGTTCCTTTTAACCCTAAATTATCCACCATTTCAACTAAAATTAAATTATTAGTACTAGCACTATTTATCTATTATAACCATGCAACATTTTCCACTGAACTTACATATTGTTTGAAACAAACTTTTTCTTTTGACAAGTTCATCTTCTCTCTTAGTTGGTTTCAAAAAATTACTCTTCAGTATAAGTACTTTTCCTATCAGGTTCATCTAGTTGACTAAAATACCATGTTGACTTGGTATCTCCCTTTCCTACATGCACACTTTTTTCCCCTCTTCTCCTTGATCCTTTAGGTCTATGTTGTGGGTACTCATAAACTATATGGCATGATTGTCCACATGTGATACGTGTTTCATGGAATCCTCTACCTTGGCCTCTTCCATTTCCACCTCTGCCTCTCATAGAGTATGTTCTTGATCTTATTTCATCTTTCTCCTTTTGGGTTTTCAAAGGGTTAGCCTCCTTACCATGACTATAGCTTCTTTTCTTTTATGCCCTTTGCCTTTGTTGAATCCACCTCTATATTTTTTTATTCCTTTCTTTCTTACCAATTTATCTTCTAATTTTAGAGCATACTAATGTGATTCTTCAACATTGTGCAACCTTATCATACTTAGTTCATCTTGAATATTCATGCTCAATCCATTAACATATCTTGCTACCTTTTCATGGCCTAATTTATTATGGCTAGACCTAATGGAAATTTTATAAAAATTATCTTTATAGGCCTTCACACTCAAGTATCTTTGTCTTAAATTCTACAATTTCTTCAAAAGCTCAAGTTGATAATCACTAGGTCAGAGTTTAACCTTCATCTTACTTACCATTCAACCCCATCATGCGATCTTATCTCTTCTAATTATTCTTCTCTCAACCTACACCTCTTCCCAGTGAAGTGTTACATAACCTTTCAATTTTGTTTGAGCAACCTTCACTCTTTTAAGGTCCTCCACTTTATCGTATTGAAATTATTTTTCCATCTCTTTTATCCAATAATTTTTTTCATAAAGTTCTAATCTTCCTAAGAAGCTTCATAATTATACCCTTTTTCCTTTCCAAATGTTAGAAATCATGCCTAAAACTCTAGCCAGTGCTCAAAATCCATCATAAATTCTAAACTATCTATTATTTCAATTAAAAAACTCTTAGTCATGTGGTTTTATGGCATGTTCTTTTTTTTCTCATTAAATGAGCTTATAAGTATTTGTTTTCCGAGCCAAAACAAACAAAATCAGAATTCAAATTTAAACTTCAATGGCTCAGTATGGTGGTAGCGGAGGAAAATAAAAAAGGAAAACAAAATATTTTGATGCCCCTACATTTACAAGTAAGAGATATAATATCTCAACTAGCTCTAATGGCCACCAATTTCTTGAGCATGTGGCATACTTCCCTATAAAATGTGGGAATATCTCACAATCAAGGAAACTAAAATATAAGGGAGCAACCTTTACAATAGGTTAACCAACTATGAGATACAAGCTCTCAACCAATGAGAAATATAATTAGTCATTTTTATTGAAATACATGCTTCCCAATGTCAATGATATGATTTCTACCAATGAAGGACACATATCAACTAAATATCAACATGAGAAGACTCAATAGATATAGGGAACAACTTTTGCATACAATTTTTTCTCAAAAAAAGGATAGAGATACTCACTTTCTAAGGATATAGGGGACAACAACATGTTAGAGAACTACAATGTATCTCTCTAAATTCCACTTTCTACACTATAGTCTATTTCTAATGGTGGATTCCAATTTTAGTGTTGGAATTTTTTTTTTTCGTTATAGTATTGGCTAGTCAATAAACAAATGAGAATGTATTTATTATCATTCTAATATAATTAAATTAATGTGAAATAATAATCTCTACAAACAATTATGTTTTAAATTTGAGATAGGAGATCTCAAATAAGAGACCCGATCAATTATCTCTATCTTTAGAGTATAATTTACAAAGCCACTAATTTAAAAAAAAGAATACATAGGAAAGGTAATCACAGATGAACCCTCTAGAATTAAGTTCTAGATTTAGTAATGAATCTGACATCAGGAGCTTACCACTTTCAAGTATAAGCATATGAAAGCTGTCACATTATCATTAACATGACTACAATTGGATAAGTTATGAAGTTGACACCTCTAAATTAGATAGAAGACATGTTAGGTGAACTAATTTAGAACTAGCTGTGAAAAATATAGTAATAATTGAGGTGTGGTTATTATAGATTATTTAAGTAGAACATCTATTTAGTACAAATTATCCTACTAAATATTTATGTGGAGATTCAATACATTATGCTTGGGGCTATGTGCAGGATCATCATGGAAAAAGAAAGCCCTTAAGTGGCAATAAAAAGACAGAAAATTAGAAAGTTATAGATGTTTTTCAATCAGCCTATCAATCACGACTTTATTCGTAATTCTAATAGAAAATGCATAATGATTATTTATTAAATTCAAATTAAAGCATAATTTATATTGGTGGAAAGCTAAGAATCTCCTCTAAGAATCCTTTTTGTTTCATCAATTTTGGGTAAAAAAAATGTCATCAGCCACATGGGCCATCATATGGCTTACATATCACCACTTTTTGGCCCATCTTGATCCTGCACATACCCTAAGACAACTTTAAAATTAAATATTGTTAGAAATAATATATTTATTACTAAATTATTTTTTATGTTTTTTCATTAAAATTAATAAGATTATTAAAAAAAAACTTATACCTCATACAAAGAGACATAGAATCAAATAGAAATTAAAAAAAATGTTAGTAATAAAACTATAACCTCTTAGTGAATCATTATACTCTCTTTCTTATTTCTTAATGAACTCTTGACATATTTAGAAATGAAGATAATATTTCACAACAAATTATCTCTTACAAAATTAATAATCATAAAATATTCTTTTTAATTAAGGATATAAGGGACTACAACATGCTAGAGAACTACAATGCATTTCTCCAAATTCTAGTTTCTACACTATAGTCTACTTCCAATGGTGGACTCCAAATTTAGTGTTGGAATTTAGTTTTAGCACTATAATCTTGGCTAGTCACTATACAAATGAGAATGTGTTTATTATCTTCATATTGTAATTCAATTAATTTCAAAGTTATAAGATCTATGAACAATTATGGTTTAAAATTTAGACTTGATATCTCATACAAGAGAGGATGAATTCTCTCTATCTTTAGTGTATAAATTATAAAGCCTCTATTTTTCAAAAAAGGATACATAGGAAAGGTCATCATGATGAACCCTTTAGAATTGAGGTTCAGATCTAGTAACTAATTTGACATTAGGAGGTTACTGAAAGGAAATGAAGAACTCAAGAATCCTTCTAAGAACCAATATGCACCTTCAATATCTTATGTTTCTTTAAAAAAAAAAGATAGATCAATCATCTTGATATGAGCACATACTACCATGCTTTAAAACGAAAATAGACACAATTTAATTTCCCATGCATTCACCCTTATAGGAAAGTTGGTGTAGTTTTAGATCTAAGAAAATTTTAATAGAATAACAAGATGTAAATTAACATTTCAAAAATGAGAAACACAAAGAATAAAAGAAAAATAGATAGAAGAGAAGAAAGCACGATATACATGGGGAAAACCCTTTCAGGTAAAAAAAACCCACACACCAGAGCATCAAACCAATGTATTAATCTACAATAATAAGGTTAAAATAAACTTGTAGGATTGTAGCCTTAACATGGAGACTACATCTTGCTCTTCTTGGGGAAATCCAACAACAACACTTTGATACCTGCAAAACAAACTATACTCTCCAACTCTAAACTCTGCATTCTACGATGCAAGGCATCCAATTTATAGAATATACAAGCTTGAAGAAGCTTCTAAAAGAGGTTAGGCATCCAAACCCATGTGGAAACAATTTTTCACACCATAGGTGTGATTTGGACATTTGTACAACATTCTCTTACACCTCTTACATTTTTCATAACATGCAAAACATCCCTCCAAGCTTGGGCACCTAGTTCATTCAAATAGTGGGTTATAACAAATTCCTTACAAGTGTCATAAAATCTATCATAAAATGTGTTATAATAGCTTGTCACACTTACAACACTTTCAACAAAGAAAGAATAAGTCAAACATGACTCACACATATTCTCTCACTTTTTTCATACCCCACTAAGGCACCACACTTTCTCCATGCAAAATATACCTTATGATGTATCATAGAATATGCCATAAAATGACATCACTTGCCCTATGTCCATGATTCCAAGATGGAACACCTACCTCCACTTGTGATCAAGATGTGTCATACATTCACCTCCAATGGGGATGCCACCTAGCTAGTGGGTCCCAATTAATGACATGACATTGTAGGCAATTAAATAAAATAAATAAATACAATAATACTTTAAATAATTCAATGCTAGGACTCTAAGGTTGAGACACCTTATTCCCAACAGTTACAATTTTCAAGTATAGGCATATGAAGGGCATCACATAATCATTAACATGACTATATTTGGAGAATTTATGAAGTCAACACCCCTAAATTAGATGGAAGATGTTTGGTAAACTAAGTTAAACCTAGTTGTGAAAATATTAGTAATAATTGAGGGGTGGTTATCACTCTTTATTTAAGTAGAATATATATTTAGTACCAATTATCTACTAAAAATATTTATGTGGAGATAATATATATTATACTATGACAATTTTAAAATTAACTATTGTTAAAAAATACATTTATTACTAAATTATTTTTTATGTTTTCAATACAAACTTAATGAGGCTATTAAAAAATTTCTTAGGCCTCCTACAAAATTACATAGAATCAAATAGTGATCTAATAGAGATTATAAGAAAAAGTCATAAATAGCCAATATCAAGCAATTTAAAAATATATTATAGTCATTATCAATACAATTTAGATTAAATGGTTAGTAATTAAATTATAACCTCTTAGCGAAACATTATATTCTCTTTCTTATTTATTAATGAACTATTTAGATATTCAAAAGTGAAGATAATATTTTGCAACAAATTATCTCTCAAAATTAAATAATCATAAAATATTCTTTTTAATTAAATATGTGAATGACAAATTTCTAATAATAAAAATAAAAATATATAAGTATATTATAAGAAAATATGGATCTTATTTTAAATTAAATATAAAATAAATAATATATAAATTTTAAAAATTCTTTACCAGAGTTAAAAATTTAATTTTATCTTTACTCTTCACTTTTTAAAAGTTCATGTGGACACCTCCCTATCATAATCATTCAACTAAGGCCTCACTGAGATATTTTGAAGCAATTAAGATACTTCACAAATAATTATTTGTCTAAATGTATACTTAATGATCCACAATATAGGAAAAAATTTGGGAAGGGGATAAAACCAAGAAAATTTTATTTCAACCGAAAAGAAGAGAGACATTACACAAACACATTCTTCCTTCTTGCACATTACTTGATAAGGGTCAAAAATCACTAAAATAATTGTTTGAAGTTGTAACAACAAACAAGTCAGATATATACAAATTCCTCTTTCTTCCATATTTGAGAACAAAAATATACATGTTCTATTATTTCTTTTCAAACTATGTTGAACCACAATGCCAGAAGTGGCAACAGATTTTAGTAGCTCGTGTAAGTGAGCATTTTTGTTTTCATAGTGGACAATGAGTTCCACTTGTAAACTTCTTTGGAAAAATAGTTGAGGTGTGTTCCACATTGGGTTGGACAGTCGAGGCTTGATCCATCTCTTTTCCTTTTTCTCTTCCATTGATTTTTTGGCATTGTATGATTGAGTATCTTGTCATTGTTGCATATATATATATATATATCATAGGCACTTGTATCCTTGTGCCTTTGTTGGTGTCTCCATGAGATTCTAGATCTTGGGGGCTTGATCATCCTCCTTGATATTTATCGTCTTATCCTTTGAATGATTGTACAATTAGACATCTCTTGATTGTCTACTTTAGTGTGAGTTTGTTGTAGGGTCATCCTCTCACTAAAGTGCGGGCTAAATGAAGTGTAGAAAAATGTAACCCTTTACATAATTTTCTCACTTGTTTGTGACCTCCTTATTTAAAATGGACTTAATATTGACTTCAATTTAATGTTTTTAAATGTAACCCTTTAAATTTACACACTTATTTGGGCCCTCTTAATTAAATTGAGCTTAATTATGCCTTAATTATCCCTTTTATTCATTCACAATCCTAATTAATTACATTTTTTTGAAGGGGAAACCCAACACTTTACATTGAGCAATGTGTGTTCTAGGTATAGGGACTTGGGACCCATTCACCCATTCTTGGACTTAAATTTAAATTATAATTTTGGTAGTATTTCAAAATCTTGAAATCCATAACTCAATTTTACCTTGTGATATTTGAATTTGAGGAAATTAAGGATACATGCCTATAAATACAAGGTTATTTCACTAAGTTTCACCTAGAATTTAATGATAATTTCTAGAGAATTTCAGAAGCAATCAAAAGGAATTCAAGAGAAGATATATTAGATATTTATTGTTGCATTCAAGATCCATCCATCATGTCAAAGTCTTCTTGAATTTTTTCAGAGTTAACATTGTGATGTAGGTTTCAAGATCTATTTAAGCATTTCAAGAATCAATTTCAAGTGTCAAGATCCACATCCAATTCAACCATCTCATGCAAGTTTCATGTCTTCTAGGATCACCACTATCAAGGTTTCATTCAAGTGTTTGTTGAGGGGTAACCTAGCTTTGTTCATTCTTCATTCCCTCCTTCATTTCATTATTTAGTTTCAAGGTTTGATTACCAAAATTGGGTTTGACACTAGCATAAGCTTTTGAAATGTCTAACTGAAGCACCATACTTAGATTCTTAGAATGTTCCATTGAATGAATAACTTCATGGGAAACAATAGTTGCATCAAGAATTGGTCTTCCCATCATAAATCATTTTTTATTTCCGGAAATTAATTTATCTAGTAGGGGTTTTAGCCTATTAACCATGACCTTATAAAATATTTTATACATTTTATTACAAAGACTGATAGGGTGGTAGTCAAACATAGAAATGGAATCTTCCTTCTTGGGAACAAGAAAAATGTAAGTAGAATTCAATTGACAAAAAATTCTACCTTCTCTAAAGAAGTTTCTAGCAACAAGAAGGAGATGCAAGAGATGATATCCAAGAAATCTTTAAAAGGAATCCAAGGTAAAGCCATCTGAGCCAAGGGATTTAAAGGCACCAAAGGAGAATACAATCATTTTAACCTCTTGTGTAGAATCCTTTCTCACTAGAGACTTAAGATCCTCAGGATGAATCACCCTTGAGATAACCTCCAAAAGCGAATCCAGATCACCATGAGGGGGGCGCTAATGTCTTCCATATATTTTGAAGAAGGAGATGGCCTCAACTTCTAAATATTAATCTTTGGTGAGGAGATCACCATTATCTCTTATTAGAGAACATATCTTATTTATTCTTCTATGCTTAAGAATAAATTGATGGAAGAATTGTGTATTTCTATCACCTTCATTCAATCATCACACTCTAGATTTTTGTTTCTAGAATATCTCGTCTTTTTGAGAAATATTAAACCATTCATTCCTTAATTCCCTTTCTCTATTTGATGTTTCATCATCAATTTCACCAACCTCCATCATATCAAGTGAATAGACTTCAGCTCAAGGAGGACATTTTTCTTTGTCTGAAATATATTCCCAACTGTAACTTTATTCCAACCTTGAACATTAAATCTTATTCTTTTTATTTGTTGATCCACTTGAAACATTGGAGTCCCTTGAGATGGAAGGTTCCACCAAGGCTTGATAAGATCTTTGAAGTATAGGAAAATATTTCACATAATCTCATATCTAAAGGGGAAGGGGCTAGACTTTCTTCCTTAGTTACGAATGGCATAAGAGTACATTTTCTTCTATTTTTATCCAAAGTGTAATTTTTCTATCTTCCATCATGGATTTACTTCCTATCTAACTATCATGGCCTTCCTAAGAGTAAGTGAAATACATACAAAGGCATGATATCACACCACACCTCATCTTCATAAGTTCCTATTAAAAAATTCACCAAGCATTATTGATCAACCAAAAATTGGTGCCCTTTTTGTATCCATGACACCTTGTAAGGGATAGGGTGAGATGTTATTTTTAACCCCAAATTATCCACCATTTTAATTGAAAATAAATTATTAGTACTACCACTATCTATTATGACACTGTAACATTTTCCACTAAACTTACATATTGTTCTAAACAAAATTTTTATTAGGACAAGTTCATCTTCTCTCATAGTTGGTTTCATCAGTGTCCTCTTCATTATAATTATTTTTCCTATCAAGTTCATCTGGTTGAATAATAGACCCCATTGACTCGGTATCTCCCTTTCCTATGTGTGAACTTGCTTTCCCTATTCTCCTTAATCCTTATGGTCTATGTTGTGGTATTCATAAAATCTATGGCTTAACTACCGACATGTGAGACATGTACCATGGAAGCCTCTACCTTGGCCTCTTCCATTTTCACCTCTGTCTCTCATAGGGTATGGTCTTGATCTAGTTTCATCTTTCTCCTTTTGGATTTTTGAAGGGCTATTCTCCTTACCATGGTTGTAATTTTTATGTTGTTTCCCTTTTCCTTTGTTAAATCCACCTCTACCTTTTTTTTCCCTTGATTTTTGACCAATTTATCTTCTACTTGGGTGACCCCACAATACTAGTTTACAGTTTTTGGCCAAAGTGGACACTAAAATAATTTTTTCTAACTAAATCTTCACTTTCGTGCACCTGTAGCAGCCAAACTATGAGTAATTTGAAGATGATGCAAACTAGTGATTTTGTGATATTTTGTCTATAGATTCTAAATATTTTTTTTCCAAAAAAAATGGAATCAAATTGCACATCTTTTTCCATCTCCTTCGAAAACTATTTTTTTTCAGCAAACAACATTTTTAAGTAGTGATGCTCACCGTATTTAACATAAATTTTTTCCATGAGTTATTAAATTCTAATTCTTTTGAATTTAGATTTCTAACTATGATATCTAGTTCTTCCAATTGGTCTCATAGTTTTTATTGAATATTTTTTCTTTAATCAAGTTTCAAATTCAAACCAATTACAACTCAAACATAGGTGGACCGTATACAATGTAAAAGACATTGTATGCACAAAAATTCAATTTCTTTTTTTTTGTTAGATCAAGGACTTAAATATCTAGTGCACTGATATTTTTCAAAAAAAAATTTGATATTCTACTATTTTTCCACATGTGCAGAACAAAGAGCTTGATTTTCGGTGAAAAATCTATGTTTAATAAAATTTAAAAAATAAATACATAATAAACCAAAACATATTAAAATTATATTGTTTGGATAGCTTGTTCTTAGGACTACCATCATCCAATAGGGTATGTGAAGTCTCCTCCATTTTCATCCTCAACCTGAGCTTCGAAGCGCATAATTTTGGAAATTTTTGGTGCCTAAGGGGCCAAAGGGGGGTTCGAATGAACCCCCTCTCCACAAGCCTTCACTTTCAATTTTTTGTCAAGAGTGGTGGGCCCCATCATTAAATGGGTTTTCTCGAACCTAGGTTCTAGCGAACCCTATTTTGGTTCGCTCAAACTGAATAGTTCATCCGAACCCTTAAAAGCAATTTTTTTTGCATGGGGTCATTTTTCTCAACTTTTCCTTCCTCACTCATATTGTAAACCACTTTTGTGGGTTTACCCACTTTTAGAGCATACTGATATGCTTCTTTTGTTAGTGTAATTAATATTTAATTACACTTGCATAGCTTTACTTAGGTTTTTCTTAGGTAATAATTACTTTACTTAATTAATAAGTAAGCTTTATCTAGTTGAGCTAATTTTAGGTCAACATTAGGGTTGCATACATTTCTTTTATAAAAAAATTCTCTTATTGTAATTTATGAATTCCTGAATATATCATTTTGCACATTGACATGCAAAGCTCTGCTTTTTTTATTTTTCTCTTCTATGGAAGGTGTTTAGGTTTGCATGTCTGATTTAGGGTTTCTAACATGGTATCAGAGCCTTGACATGCAACTCCTTCTCAAATTCTGGAGAATTTCATTGCAGAGTTCATTCAGGGTTCCTCGAGGGTATCATGCCTTGAGTTTAGTTATGCAGCATCTTGGATTAGATTGGGCTTCACCATTGGATTCAGAGCATTGGAAAAAGTCAGGTTTGGCTTTCATTTTGCAGATTTTGGTCATGATTTGCCAGATCTATGAGGGTTTCAAGTTTAGTATTTTTTTGCAAGCTCTAGAGGTAGCCTATTTTTTGGAGCATCTTGGAGCAAAATGAACACCTCCATCGCGTTCGCAGTGCCTCAAAACCCTAAGATCACCCTTTGTTTCATTGATTTTGGCAAAGTTGATTCAGAAGGCAAAAAAAATTTACCAAGGAGGTCGTACGGCCTCCCCAACACGCATTTTGAGGCAAAAACGGCACAAAAAATGCAAAAAAAAATCAAAATACACATTGGTTTTTGTGCCACCTGCATAGATGGAAGGCACCACCGGTCCGCCACTGCCGAGCAGTGCTCAGCCTCCGGCCGCCGGTCGGCCCAGCCCTCGCGGGCTCCAACACCCACTGTCGCAGTCACATGGGGGACTGGACGCTATGCGCCCAGCCCCCGGCCAACTCCTCTGCATCACATGTGGTCATATGGATGACTAGGGGCTTCACCCCAGCCCCCTGTCGGCCATCCCTTGGTCGCATGCAGGACCAGGGGCTGAAATTGTTTTAGCCCCCTAGGCTGCCTGCAGGCCTTATTGGCCATTCTGGAGCACTTTCACGAAATCGGGCATAACTTTTGTATACGGAGTCGGTTTTTTGCAAATGAGATATCATTGAAAAGCGGGTTTCGAGCCCATTTTTTTGGTGTAGGTTATTTTATCTGATTATGCTCTAGTATTAATTTTCAGGTCCTGGAACTCAGATGTTTTTGGTTTGACTCCGGAGGGCATATCTTTTGACTCGGTGATCATTTTTTCGTCATTCTTGCTGTATTGGAAAGATGGTTCAGTCCTCTACACAGATATGAGGTCTTTTTTAATTTTTGTTTATGAATTTTTAGGAATTATCTCCTTTTGCAGTCATTGGGGATTGTAATAAATGAACTGATATAAAGTTCCATCAGGGGGGTTTCTTGCATAATAATCTTCATTGTATTTTGATGAAAACTCGCATGGGTTGTAATATGGTTTCTTAGTTTTTTATTGGCCATATTTTGTCTTAGCTTGACACATACCAAATTCATTTTGGTTCACACTTTAGATTGAGAGCCTATGGTTAGTGATCCGCATCGGATCCATCTTAGTTTGAGGGCCACTAAATTTGTGGTTATTGTTCCTGAGTCTATATGGTACTTGTTCCCATGGAAGAGTTTCAGTCTTAGTTTGGCATCAGCATCGAGATTCGTGGTTTCTAGATTTTGTCATCATTTCATCTACTATTGCTCTATGGATTCTAGGGTTGTTCCAGTTTGGTGTTTTCGAGTCTTCCGTGGCATTGGGTCTACTGTCACATTATTATGATTCCGATATGGTTTCTTGTAGACAAAATTATCTTTCCTTGCTTGCCAGATTGTGGTTCTAGTCTTCTAGTGCTTCTTTGTAGCAGTGATCTCATTGTAGGGGGGGTTGTCCCATTGGGTTTTCCTTCTCTACCTCATTATTGCATTTGTACATGGGTACCTGATCAGGCCTTGTTGTCGGGACCCATTCATGTTTTCTTGCATTCATCTTAGTTTTAGGTGTATTTTTTTTAGTCTCCCTAAGTTGCACTTATGGGGGGGTGTTAGTGTAATTAATATTTAATTACACTTGCATAACTTTACTTAGGTTTTGCTTAGGTAATAATTAGTTTACTTAATTAATAAGTAAGCTTTATTTAGTTGAGCTAATTTTAGGTCAACATTAGGGTTGCATACATTTATTTTATAAATTAATTTTTTTATTGTAAATTAGCTCACAATTAAATTATTGCATACTGAATACAATAAAGTATGCACCAATCATTCTCATTTGTCTTTTTCGAAGTTATTTTATCCAAAACAATACCCTTACAAATTTTTTTTCAAAAACCCATAATAAGTGATAGGGGAAAACAATATTTTAACAAGGCATCATTTTCTATCACAACACAGTTTACCATACTGATAAAAACAAAACAATTATTTTGCATTCATCTTAGTTTTAGGTGTATTTTTTTTAGTCTCCCTAAGTTGCACTTATGGGGGGGTGTTAGTGTAATTAATATTTAATTACACTTGCATAACTTTACTTAGGTTTTGCTTAGGTAATAATTAGTTTACTTAATTACAAGTGTTTCATTTATTGAGCTAATTTAGGTCAACATTGCCAGATATTTATTTTATAATTATTTTATTAATATCATTAATTAATGAATACACAGTATGTACCATCATTCATTTGTTTCGGTTATTTTATCCTTAAATATTTCATTAGTTTTTGAAGTCCCCATAGAAAACATATTTAACATGGCATTTTTATCACAAACACGCTTTACCAAACTCATATAGCATAGAAAATGATGCCTTGTTAAAATATTGTTTTCACCTATCACTTATTATGGGTTTTTGAAAAAAAATTTGTAAGGGTATTGTTTTGGATAAAATAACTTCGAAAAAGACAAATGAGAATGATTGGTGCATACTTTATTGTATTCAGTATGCAATAATTTAATTGTGAGCTAATTTACAATAAAAAAATTAATTTATAAAATAAATGTATGCAACCCTAATGGGTTGTCCCACTGGGTTTTCCTTCTCTACCTCATTATTGCATTTGTACATGGGTACCTGATCAAGCCTTGTTGTCGGGACCCATTCATGTTTTCTTGCATTCATCTTAGTTTTAGGTGTATTTTTTTTAGTCTCCCTAAGTTGCACTTATGGGGGGGTGTTAGTGTAATTAATATTTAATTACACTTGCATAACTTTACTTAGGTTTTGCTTAGGTAATAATTAGTTTACTTAATTAATAAGTAAGCTTTATTTAGTTGAGCTAATTTTAGGTCAACATTAGGGTTGCATACATTTATTTTATAAATTAATTTTTTTATTGTAAATTAGCTCACAATTAAATTATTGCATAATGAATACAATAAAGTATGCACCAATCATTCTCATTTGTCTTGCAAGTAGTTATTTTATCCAAAACAATAACTAATTTCTTGTAGACAAAATTATCTTTCCTTGCTTGCCAGATTGTGGTTCCAGTCTTCTAGTGCTTCTTTGTAGCAGTGATCTCATTGTAGGGGGGGTTGTCCCACTGGGTTTTCCTTCTCTACCTCATTATTGCATTTGTACATGGGTACCTGATCAGGCCTTGTTGTCGGGACCCATTCATGTTTTCTTGCATTCATCTCAGTTTTAGGTGTATTTTTTTTAGTCTCCCTAAGTTGCACTTATGGGGGGGTGTTAGTGTAATTAATATTTAATTACACTTGCATAACTTTACTTAGGTTTTGCTTAGGTAATAATTAGTTTACTTAATTAATAAGTAAGCTTTATTTAGTTGAGCTAATTTTAGGTCAACATTAGGGTTGCATACATTTATTTTATAAATTAATTCTCTTATTGTAATTTCTAAATTCCTAAATATATCATTTTGCACATTGACATGCAAAGCTCTGCTTTTTATGTTTTTCTCTTTTGTGGAAGGTGTTTAGGTTTGCATGTCTGATCTAGGGTTTCTAACATCTTCCACATTTTTTAGCCTTATTATACTTACTTCATCTTGAATATTTATCCTCGGTCCATTAACATATCTTGCTACCTTTTCATTGTCTAATTCATTATGCCCAAATCTAATGCAAATTTTGTAAAAATTCTCTTTATATGCCTTCACACTCAACTATCTTTGTCTTAAATTCTACAATTTCTTCAGAAGCTCAAATTGATAATCATTAGGTAAAAATTTGGACTTCATATTACTTACCATTCAACCCCATCACGTGATCTTACCTTTGTCATTTCTTATTTACTCAACCTACACCTATTTCCACTAAAGTGTTGCATGACCTTTAAATTTTATTTGAGAACCCTTCACTCTTTTACAGTCCTCCATTTCATCATATTTAAAGTATTCATCCATCTTTGTTATCCAATCAATTATTTCATCGTGTTCTAAACTTCAAAATAAGCTCAAGGTAATTCAACCCTTGTTCATTTCCAAATCTTAGGAATGTTGGATGTTGTGGTTGTGTTGCTGATATGTGGTTGTCATTGATGATTCTAAAGGCTATATATGTCGAGGAGATTGAGAGAATTGTAATAAATATATTGCAAGAAATCTATGAAGTTGAGATGATCACTGTGATGGAAATTTTTATACGTTGTTGGTTAGAACACACGCATTAAAAGGTTTGTTAATGAGCCTATCAAGTATGTTTTTTGAACGTTTCAGTGGTACGCATCAAGAATTGGGAAAATTATGAAGTTTTATGCTCCTATAGTTATTCAATTACTATAGCAAGTGTTTCTCAAGGATGAGATTGAATTTTTGATGAATTGAGTTGTTGTGTATGTTCATAAGATGTTCAATGATGTTTCTAGATTGTTCTCTATCAGTGTGGCACACCGACATTGATTGGTGTGTTCATGATCGAAGATTTTTCCTTTGTGTGTTCGAGTTTTCATGTTCTTGGTAGACATGATTATGGTAGTGTGTTGCAGATCCTTATGGATTAATCTTGTATTGTTTGGAGTGTTCAAGTATTTTGATTTAGGTCCTCACTATGTTGTGACCAACTTAGGTTGGTGCACATTAATATTTTTTCATTTATTGAGGTCGACAAGTTGTAATTCATTTATTCTTTATTTGTGGCCGACAGAGTTGTTGATGTAAATCCATGTAGCGGATATATAAGATAAATTTTATCTTCATTGTAAAATATGTGTGTGTGAGAGTGTATTTGAAATGTGTGAATAAATATTAGATCATTCAAATGCAGAGCAATGAGTTAAGAAGTTTGAGCGAAGTGTGAAGAAGTATTCTTGTGCCTAACAGAAACTGTTATCACAATTTTGAAGAAGCTAATTTCTCAATTCAACCTCATCAAATGGATTTAATCTAATTTTATTATGTAAGTTAGTGATCCTTCCCTTTGAGCAGTCAGATCTAGGTAGTGTGCCTGAATGCATGTGCATTCCCTATTCATTATACTTCTAACAAGGTATAATCTTGTGGACTAACATCCACCATGTTTTTTTCCCTAACAGGGTTTCCACATAAAAAATATTGGTTTTCATGTGTTTTTAATGTGTTGTTGATTTACGCTTGCACTGGTAAGTATCAGATCTAAGATTAAAGGTTGATTAAGGTTCAATAATTTTAATTTTTGTAACAACTGATTCACCCCCACTTTAAGTTGTCTATCCTTTTTTTTCCAAAAATTGTTATCAGAGCTAGTTCCTCTGAAGAAGTTTAACAAATTGAGGTGATCTTAGATGGCATCATACAAGAAGGATAGTCCTAGATTTTATGGTACAAACTAATCTCTCTGGAAATTCATAATGGAGTGTCATTTGAAGTGCATTGGTGAGCCTTTCTAAAAGATTACAAAGAATGCATATACTATTCCTCAAAATGCTCCCTCTACTGTTGATGAGATCAAAGAAGCAGAAACTAATACCAAGGCTAAAGAAGCATTGTTAAGTGCTTTAATAGATTCAAAGATGATAAATATGAAAGGTTTGAAGACTGCATATGAGATCTGGATAAAGTTGGAAATATTGTATGAAGGAGATGCACTAGTAAAATTTTCTAAGCTACAAAGTCTAAAAGGAAAGTGGGAGAACATGAAGATGAGTGAAGATGAAAGCACTTTTTCTTTCATTCAAAAGGTAAATTAACTTGTGATGGGAATTATTTGTGTCGGTGGAATCTTGGAAGAAGATGAGATTATGGCTAATTACTTAGATATGTGCCTACCTCTTACAAAACAAAACCTCATGCTATTGAAGAGATTAGGACAGTAACAAATGTGACAAGAGACATTCTGATTGGAAAACTTGTTGGCTTTGAATTGAGTGAATTTATTGAATCTTTTCCTACGACAAAGTTTGTAGTTAAAGCTATTGTATCCAAAAAAAACCAACAGAGATATGATATGGGAGAGAGTTCCAGGAAGACATTCAAGTATGAAGATGAAATTAAACTTATTGAAGATGAAGAAAGAGAGATAGAAGAAATGGAAGCACTGATTGTGAAAAGAGAAGCTAGAGGACAAGGTAAGTACAAATGAAAGTTTCCTATTAAATGTTTCTCTTGCAGTAAGATAGGTCAGTTTGCATCAAGGTGTCTTGAAAGAATCTCTAAGTATAAACCTGACAAGACTATATTTCAAAAGAAATTTTATTATGTTGAATAAGATGTTACTGATGATGAATCTGATAAAGAAACTAGAAATGAAGATCAATGGATATTCATTGCTATCAACTAAAATGGTCTGATGTGCACTGAATTTTCTAGTAATCAGAATATTGAGAAATCTCTTGCAGCCAAGATTGATGAGAAGGATGAGTGGGTGATTGAAAATGGATGCTCACATCATATGACTGGTGACAAAAGAAAGTTTCTAAGCTTGGAAAAATATGATGGTGGTGTTATAAGATTTGGAGATAACAATGCTGGTGTGATTTGTGGGAGAGGCACTATTTCTCTTGGTGGTAAATGAAATACTGATGATGTTCCTATATGTTGAAGTTTTGAAGCACAATTTTTTGAGTGTTGGACAAATGGTTGAAAAAGGTTACAATCTTCAGTTCAAGGATGGTAAGTGCAGGATTTTGGGAAGCTCGGGAAATGAGATTGCTTCAAGTACAAAGACAAGAGGTAATATTTTTCACTTAAATTTTTCTAGTGAAATTTGTTTGATTTCTCAAGTCGATGTAAGTTAGTTATGGCATAGAAGGTTGTGTCATTTGAATTTTGATAACATTGTCAAAATAAGATCCACACAAGCAATCAAAGATCTACCTAAGTTAGTGAAGCCTACTAACATTATATGCAAGGAGTGTTAGATGGGAAAGAAGACAATAATTTCATTTCAAAGAAAACAACATCATTCTAATGGAGTATTAGATTTGCTACATATTGATCTGTGTGGTCCATCTAGAATTAGAAGTATACAAGGATAAAGGTACTTTATGTTGCTTATTGATGATTTTTCTAGAATGGTATGGGTTGCTTTCTTAAGAGAAAAACATGAGGCGTTAGAGAAATTCAAAAGCTTCAAAGCTATGTCAGAGAATGAGACAGTTTTTAATATCAAATGTTTGAGATCAAATAGAGGTGGTGAATTCACTTCTTGATAGTTTGATTCATTAAGTGAAGAGAATGGAATAAAAATATAGTTATCTGCTCCTCAGAACCCTCAACAGAATGGAGTTGTTGAGAGAAAGAACAAAACAATTTTAGATGTTGCTATAACTATGATGTTGGAAGGTAATGTTCCTCATACCTATTGGAGAGAAGTTGTAAGCATTGTTGTATATACTATCAACCGGGTGAATGTCAATAGTAATTCTGATAAGACTCCTTTTGAGCTATGGTTTGGTTATCAACCTATTGTTAAATATTTAAAAATCTTTGGAAGTAGATTTTATATCAAAAGAGATGAAGATATACAAAATTTTGAACTAGAAGTGATGAAGGAATATTTATGGGTTACTACACTAAGAAAAAAGCCTACCGGTGCTACAATAAAATATTGAAGAAGATGGCTGAAAGTGAAAATGTCAGAGTGGATGAGGATATTAATAGATCATCCAGGTATTGTGGATATGATTCAGATGACCAACAAGATAATATTGAGAATGGAAAGAATGCGCAAACATATAATCAAGTTCATTTTTTTTTTGGTGAATCGAGAAAATTGTGAAGGATAAGATAGTGGAAATGTAGAAGAAAGAACAAAAGAACAAAAGAACCCAAAATTCCAACGTATGTAAAGAGAACTCATTATGAAATTTAGATCATGGGAGACAAGAACAAAGGTGTGAATATTAGAAGAAGAATTGTAGAAGAATATTAGAAGAAGAATTGCAGAAGAATATTGTCTAATATCCAAGACTAAGCCTAGCAATGTCAATGAATCATGTGAAGATGAATATTGGA
The DNA here is from genome assembly GCA_007115665.2 of Sequoiadendron giganteum. Classification (NCBI taxonomy): domain Eukaryota; kingdom Viridiplantae; phylum Streptophyta; class Pinopsida; order Cupressales; family Cupressaceae; genus Sequoiadendron; species Sequoiadendron giganteum. Next base: position 105,776,151 of record CM021101.1, read on the forward strand.
TGGAATCAATGAAGGAAGAACTGATGCAAATAGAAAAAAATGATACATGGATTCTTGTTCCTAGACCTCAAGACAAAAATGTGATTGGAACCTATAGACATGGAAAATGTACCAAGTTGGCCGATGCACTTGATCCTTATTAATAACATCATTTTTTCCTTAATAATCTTCTTAGCTTGTCATCATTTTTCATCCCTTAATTAAATAAATTATTATTTATCTAATTAATTTATTCTTCCCTCTTGATTAAATTAATCAATTTAATTTAATTAACCCTAAGTCTCTATTTATTTAAATTAAGTCTCTAAAGTCCTCTTATTAAGTTGAATAAATTAAACCTTATTTAATTTAATCTAACATTATCCCCTTTAGTTAAATAAATCAAATCATTTATTTAATTAAATCTTTCTTCTCAATTCTTGATTTAAATTAATTCATAAATTTAAATCAAAATGGTCACATCCCCTAATCTCCCATTAAATTAATTAGACATTGATTAATTTAATCCTAATTCATGTCACATCCTCTAGAGAATGCAACTTGCACAATAAATCATATATTTTGATTTATTAAAATCCCTATTTTCCCTCACATGGCATAAAAAGGGAATGTTCTTCCAAATTTGAAAATCCCTCCAATACGGATTTGTCCTTCCAAAAAGGAATTTAACTCCTCTTACATGTCCTTGTGCATTGAGCCAAGTGGAATTTAAGTCATTTTCCTTCCCTTTTCAACAAGTCATCTCACAAATTCAAAATCCACCTAATAACACTTATTGGCACTTTGATCAAAATGTGCACAACCTTCATCCATTCACATCTTGACAAGTGACACATGGTCATTAGGTGTCGAATGATCCCACATTGCTCAATCTTGCTCATTCTTCCAATTTTGAAATCTATAAATAAGAGGCTCTTTTCTACAATCTTCATCCACAATTTGAGAGCAAAGTTATTGTTTTCACATTAGATAAATTTCATCTATTTTCTTGAGCATTTCCCATCACCATAGCTAGGTTATTGTAGGTTTTCTCAAAGAATCTTCTTGTTCTTCATCAACAAAGTGGAACAATCTCCATCATATCATCAATCTTACAAAGGATTTGAGAAAGGGCCAATTTTTACACATAATTGGCATAGATTCCCCCATGGGATTAAGTGTTTGCATTGCTTAAATAGGATTTAACGTAGTTTCTTGTTTTACTCTTCATTTTATTTCCTATTTTGAGTATTGTAGATAGATTTCATGGGGAATCCTTGTTCTAACTTGCATTTCAATCTAATAATGTAATTTTTTTCCATTTTTGTGCAGGTATAGGATTGGGGTTCACATTTTGGCGCTAGAAGGAGGACAAATCTCAAGCTCTAGTCACATTTTTCAAAAAAATATGCATTTTTTTGTGCTTTTTTGCAAGTTCCAGAAAAATCAATTGTTGACTGTCAAGCGACGCAATATTGGACTGCTAGAAGTTCCAAACTCCGCCGTTGAGATCTTCCTATCTAAAAAATTCAAATTTTAAACTTGGTTGCAGATTTTTAAATTTCAAACTATGTTGCTAGGTCAAATAGGACCGCAGTCATGCTCTTTGTTTCACTACAAATCGTTGCTCCAATAAATTAGTGACATTATATTGTGTCATTGATATTTCTAAACTACACCGCCATTGCTAACTACGTTGTTGGGTTGGATTAAAAAGTGAAAATTAGTTTTATTTTGACATGTGCCTTTAGATTTTTTACTTTTTGAACTTCTAACTTGTTTGTTGTCTCTATATTTTCCTAGTTTTGATGAGTTGCAGGTTGAGGCAAGAATGAAAATGAAGTTAAAAATTGCATCATGGAATCACTCTTGCATTACCCTAAGTTTTTTTGAACACTTTAGTGTTTGTTTAACACTCTTAGAGATTTCATAATCTCTCTTAAATAATTTTTTATCTTTCATGCTTTTAGGAAACACTAAATTTCTTTTGGGCTATAAAAAGAACACTACAAAAGCTTTCAATTTTACAAAGGGATTAAAATGAACTTTAGGACAAACTTACTAGATTTGGTTTAAGGATTAACAATTGAACAAGGCCAATTTCATATTTTATTTTGGTGCACTAAAAAGAACCAAAATCATTGCTTTGTGGACTTAAAATGAACAAGTTCTTCTTTGTTTTGTAATTACTTACCCAAATTAATACCACTAAAAGGATGTATGCACTTCTCTCGTGCTTTATAGAGATCTTGAGAATAAAAGGACTTTTTGGTGATCTTTAGTTGTGTAAGTAACTGCTCTCACATTTCAAATTGGGTTTTAAAATTGAATAAACCTTGTAAGTGTGAGTTGAACATATGGTGTGTGTTCTCTCTTTGTTTCTCAACCAAGATTGATCAAACTATGGATATGTTTTCTTGATTTCGTTTACCTTAGATGGCATACCTTTGTGGGAAAATGTACCCACCCCAAGGGAATGATTCAAGCGGTAATGAGATAAATCCAAGCTCTTCCAAACTACTATATAAATTTGTGTTCATGGTGAAAGCCATGGACAATCGAAGCGACGCATGATAACTCTCCCCCAATATTTGTGTGATACATAAAGCCCTTGTTCTAAAGGTTGGAAGATCTCTCATAAGGATTTTATCATTGCACCCCCTAAACTGGATGCCCTTACTACAAAATTTTGTTTAGAAGCCAAAAATACTTTTCTATTTGTTGGTGCAAAATGTCATGTCCTTTGAAGCCACCCCACGTAACATGCAGTTCTCTTGTAGAGATGAAAAGTATTCCATGGGAGATTCATGGGTACTGATGCTTGGCTGACCTGAGAAGGGTGTCATGGAGGGGAGCCAATGTGGTCAAGCATCTAGTCACTCACACTGAATATGTGTAGCTAGATTTATCCAAGTGGGAACCCAAACAAATATTGTCTCTTCAGCCTAGGATTGTGCATGTTATTGGAATAAAAAAAAATTCCTTGGGGTTCAAAACAACTGAAAAATGAACGTTCACAAATCATCCAAAATTCAAACCCTTTAGGAGGGTAAAATACCTTTGACCAAATCCAAGTGTTGTTGATTTCCCTAGGGATTTTATCCTTAGAGGTTTCTAAGCATTTGGATTTACGTCATAATTTTCTCATACTAAAGTCAACCTAGGAAACTATGCTCTTGAAACCATTATTTTCACATAATTGACCTTGTGGAATGAAAAGGAATTAAGGCATAGACATTTAGTTTGAAATCATAATCAAGAAATCATTTTTGGTAAAAATAACTCATTAATAAAAGTAAAGAGACAATTGAATCCCACACATGTGTTCTCTCAAATGATTTCTTGCAAAACCAAAATTCGGAAACCAAAGTTCAAAGTTATTAGTCCAAAAGCTCCTGAGGAGTGTCTTGAAAGACTTCTTGAAGTTAGAGAAATATTGGTTTACAACTTTTACAAGAAATATTAAAGAAACAACCCTAACTTGTATGATTTCTATTTCCAACAAAATCCAAGTCTTTTTCAAAGGTTTTCTTTTCTTACATAGGAATTATCGAGTGTGTTCTTCAAAACTGAGGTCTAGTAAGAAATATTTTTATCTAGGTCAAGTTTAGGATCAAAATGAATCACTCGCATCCACCTCTCAACCATCAAAAATAAAAAATCTCCTCACCAAAAAACTCTTGGGAACTTTGAAAGCATCATGCTAAACTTTTAGGCAAAATCAAAATCATCTTTTTTGACTTAACACACTTAGTCAAATCGTCAATCCTTGTGGAAAATTTTACCTCTTGATAAAAATCAAACATCTTGGGGTCTAGGAGTTCATAATCTTCTTTGGCTTAACACACCTAGCCAAAATTATCCTTTTGTACATGATTTTTCTCTAGGATAGCACAACTTCGTAGACTTTACAAGTCCAAAATCACTTTTTTTGACTTAGCACACTTGGTTAAATTATCCTCAATCAAAAAACAATAAAAGCAAGCCCTAAAGCTTAGCATTTCCCCAAAATTTTCTCAAGAGTTTCATTCATCTGCATCATCCATATTTCTCTTATCACATCCCCATCATCACTTTGATCCTTAAACTATCCTAGCTCTTCTCTTTTTGTGCCTAAGATTAGATCAATCGATCTCCATTTTATGGTGCAAAGAAGATCACAATACAAGAAGAATATGGAAATCACCAAGGAAACATCAACTTCAAGTGACCTAAGTTAAATTTCTATTAAAATAATTTCTATAGGATCAAGCAATCCTCCAAACAACTCCTCTCTATCATCACAAACCCCTCAAGAGGAGGGTCAAGAAGAGGATGTCACCAACAAAAACTTGGGAATGGCACAAGAGGAAATATTTGAAATGGTTCAAAATATTGAGAATCATAGAATCATCAATGCCATGTTGAAACTCAATCCATCCCTATACATACTTGAGTTAGCGAAAGAAGGGCCCAAACTCCCTTTTGAATATGACATAAGTACTATAGTGGAAAGACCTCTTGTGAACATAACCCCAATGTCACTTCCAAGCATCACTCAAGACATCCCACAAATCATATCCTCTATCACTTCAACCCTACTGGTTGTCAACAAGAGAAGCACAATACTTCAATAACTACAAAAACATCACCTTGTGAGCAACAAAAGGTTGAATACAAGAACTGCATTGGACCAAAAAATCCTAGTAAATCCATTATACCCTACGATCTTGCTTACATTCCACAATCATATGGATTCATCCTCATTTCATATGACACAAAACTATCTATTGGATACACAAACCTCTCTCCCCATGATTTCACAAGGAGAAGGTGGGTTATTTGGAACAGGAGGAGTCTTTTATCCCTCCTCATCATCATTCTTCCAAGGGAATACACCACCATTCCCTCCATTATCATTAAAATCCGTATCACCTCTTGGCTTGGTACTTCCCCTCTTACCCGCCATTAATCTACCAAGTCAAAGCCATCAAAACATCATATCAAGACCTCTTGCTTTTCCATCAATATCGCAACATATGGCAACCATCCAAGCAACCCCAATGGTCAACACATACACCATTCCTCAGATATCTCAAGGACTAGACATATCTGTCACATTATCCACTAGTCAAACCCTGATCATCAACACGATTGTCCCACTCATCACCATGGTCAACACTATTCCCAATCCTCCACTAGTACCACTAAAGGTCAACATGATGAACTCATTCATCACTAGGGTACAAGCAGTTCAACAAGTTTCCCATCAAAAGGTGCTTCAATGAAACCAAAAAGTTGCACAACTGACTTCCCAACAAGTGCAACAATCCGCTCAATCTGTACAAGCTACTCAAGTTGCTCAAGCCACACAATCTGCATAAGCAACCCAAAAATCACACGCTCAAGCTCAAGCCCAACACTGAGCTCAATAGGTGCAAGCACAATACCAGGCACAATTGCAAGAAATTAATCAACAAGCCCTACAATATTTCTAGACACAACAACAACAAGATTTGTTTGCACAAAAACTAGACCAACAAAAATCTTTGTTGGTGCAACAACAAGCTTTGTTGGAACAACATCAGCAAGACCAAAAATAAGCTTTATTGGAACAACAACAGCAAGACTAACAAAAATAAGTATTGGTACAACAAATGAAGGCATATTAGTAGGCCTTAATCACATAGAAAATCTTGTAGAAAACCTCCATCAACACCCCACCCATCAATCAAACACCACAAACACTTTAAAACACGTTCATCGAACCCCTTGATTCACAAAATGATGTAACAACACAAATCAAACTTCTCGTGTAGCAAGTGCTTGAACTTCAATCAGGAAAAACAACAAGGACACCTAGAAATCTATGTCCCTATCCTTTTGAAAAGAGCCTTACAATGGTATAGTTCCCAAAGGGAGTCAAAATCCACAAATTTGACAAATATAATGGGATGGGAAACCATGGAAATCATATTAGGGAGTTCCAAGTACATTGCATGGAAGTCACGTACGATGATACGTATCTAATGCAACTATTTCCTCAGAGCCTAACTAGTCCTACCATGGAGTGGTTCTCTCATCTACCCACAGGCATCAGAACATTCCAAGAAATTGTGGATGCATTCCTCAAGAACTATGCACTCAACATGGGCATGAATGTTAGTCTCGAATAATTATCGGCACTCAAAAAGGGAAGGGGTAGTTATTCGCATCCTTCTTAAAAAATTGAGAATCCAAGTACAATTAGAGCAAGTGGACCATGCCAAAGGAGCATAAAGTTTGCACTATCATAGCTAATCTAGATGAAAACTTGGAATTTTTATCTAAGGATGCAGTGTATCACTACATACGACCAATTGATCCCTAAAGCTCTCAACATCAAGAGAGCCCTTACTGAGTGAGGAGGAACTCCTACATATCCTACACATGAAGATAGTTGCCCATCCACTAGTTATAATGATGAACCTTGCACATTGGCAAAGAAAAGGAATTTCACCAATGATGGAGTGGTCGATGCAAAGGTCATCATCAGTACTCCAAAGAAAAATAATAAAGCACATCATCAACCACAAAATAACAACCACAACAATTTGCAAACCAATTTGGTAGTACCACAACCACCACCTCTGAAAAATCAAATCAATAACTTGAACAACCAAGGAGGACCACCTCCCTGAAACAAGTATCCTCCCATGTGGAAGTTCACAGCCCTTGGGGAGTCAATAGAACCTATCATGAAGAAGTTGGTCAATGAGAGCCTTATCAAAATATCCACTTCTGAGAAGTATGTAGAACCCATGACAAAACCACCATGGTACAACAAAAATCTCTTTTGTGATTATCATAAGCTCAAGGGGCATACGACTACCAATTGCATGAAATTGAAAAACATCATCTAAGATCTCATTGAGGATAAGGTCATAAATGTGGAGAAACTAGCTAGTAACCAAGATCTAAAAATATACACAAATCTGATGCCCAACCACAATCAAGAAAATGATAAAGTTATGCAAAATTCTAAAAAATTGAATCATGCATGCGAGGGCCTTGTCGCATGCCTTGATGAATTGGTCAATTTTGTTAGCATTAAGGAAGCCAACGCTGATTGTGGATTCACCACATGTAGTAGCAAGGTCACCATTGTCGGTGCATCACAGCCATCTAAGACCCCCACCTCAAAATTCATCCCTAATGGTTACAACATCCTTGACCAGTTAAAAGAACCCCTACTCAGATCTCCATCATGGAGTTATTGAATATTTCAGCTGCCCATAGAGAAATCCTGGAGGAAGCATTGGCCTCATCTACCATCTCTGCCAACCTTGATACAAAGAAATTCTAAGCTATGGTTGGTAACATCACCACTCCAAATATCCTCACCTTTTTCGATCAGGACTTCCCCACCCAACCATCTCACAACCATGCACTTCACCTTCATGTTTTGGTGCATAAAAGTAAGGTCAAAAGGGTCTTCGTGGATGGAGGTGGAGGCCTCAACATCCATTCACTAAAGCTCATAAAGAATTTGGGGTTCTTTGAAGATTCCATCGATGAAGAAAAATGCATTACCATCAGAGCATGTGATGACTAGGAACGAGTGTCTCAAGGCACTATCAAACACCCAATATAAGTAGGGATAGCTACTATGGAAACCACATGTCAGGTCCTCAACCCTGAATTTCCCTACAACATCCTCCTAGGATGACCATGGATCCATAGGATGAAGGTACTTGCCTCAACATTCCACCAGCGCATCAAATTTTTATACCAAAATGAAGATGTCACAATTCATGGTGATCCTGAACCCTTTGCCTATTGCAAGAATGTAGAAGCCAAGTTCTACAAAGTTCCCCAAGTACCAAAGAATGATGAAGTCCCCTCGACTCCCTATACAGATCCATCTAACCTCACCTCCACTTCTGCGACAAAGACACCCTCCATCCCCGACATATCTAACATCAATCTTATCATCAAAGACAATGGGTGTGGTGAATACAAAATGAAGAAAAAATATTTTTTCATAAGAGAGTTACCTCAATCTCCTTGGTCACATGGACAACCCCTCTAGATTTTGATTTTAGGGAGATCAAAGTCGGGAGACCGTAGATGAATGAGAAACTTCAATCTCACTATACCAAGACAAAAGGCCCACACCCAACCTTCCTATGGATGAAAGAAGAAAAGGACTGCAAATGACGCTTGGGATGGGCTATAATAGAAATGGAAGTCTTGGAAAGAACAACGATGGCCGATTGGAACCAATTATTATTGAAAGGCGTATGAGGAATCTTGGCCTCAGATGTGCCTCTCTGAGTATAACCATACATGGAATAGGTTTCCCTCTTAGATCATTTAGGACTTCCCCTTAGTTATCGACATCCACCCTACGACTACCAGTATGCACAAGTATGCCCTTAGAAAACTTCACCTTTGACATGACTGATGTTAGTAGTAGTATTGATTAGACTGACACCTTAACAAGCCTACTCATGCTTTTTGAAGAATCATCCTTACTTATGATTTGTACCTTATCCTTTGAGTCAGACCCCCAGACTCACAAAATAAACCTAGTCTACCCTGAACTCATTGACTACAACCAATGAGGACTGCTAATTTTGGACACATTCAAAAATGATGATGTACTCTTATAATTCATGGGACTACATGATACAATGCCATGTGGAGATCACAAGGTTGGATTTGACATCACACTAGACACACATGCATATTACAGGGAGACTATTGAGTCCTTCAATCACAAAAGAAAAATAATTAGAATAAGCTCAAGGTCTTTGAGTGAAAACTACATTGTGATGCTCTTTGACCATAAAATAGTAAAAATAAAGGATGCATCCAATGGTGAAAACCTCTCTGAGGTGCCAGAGTATGAAGGATTCAATCTTCCCCTCAACACACTTCATCAATAAAATTCAATAGTTCTAGGATAAAAGTGTAACCCCATTAAATTGGGAACAAAAGCAACACCTCACATCATGTTCTATCTTGAATCACTTCTCACACAAGAACAAGAACTCTTAACGGTATTCCTAAGAGAAATAAAGGTGAACTTCACATGGACTTATGCAAACATGTTGAGTCTTGATCTCCAAGTGGTAGTTCATCATTTAGCTATGTATCTGGGGGCAAATCCAGTACGACAGAAGCTAAGAAAGATGCACCCCCAAATATCCTTGTTAGTTAAGGTACAATTGTAGAAGCTCTTGGATGCAAGATTAATATGTCCAATTGACTATCTAAAGTGGGTGTCCAATATTGTACCTATTTCAAAGCCAAATGGGGCATCTACATCTGCACCGACTTTACAGATTGAAATAAAGTGTTTCCTAAGGATGACTTTCTACTACCAAAAATAGACATGACAGTGGATATGATGGTCAGACACAAAATTCTATCACTAATGGGTGGGTTTTCTGGATGTAATCAAATCATGAAAGAAAAGGAGGATCATCACGAGACAACGTTCACATGTCCATGGGGGACCTATTGCTATAACATGATGCCATTTGGGCCAAAGAATGTAGGGGAAAGTTATCAAAGAGCCATGACACTGATCTTTCATGACATGATTCATAAAATGGTGGAATATTATGTGGATGAAATGTTGGCCAAGTCAAGGAAAAGACAACACCACATAGTAGCTCTGAGTGCCATCTTTGATAGATTGGAAAATAATAGGGTTCATGTCAATTCAAATAAATATGTCTTTGGGGTGCAATTAGGCAAGCTCCTAGGATATATAGTGTCAATGAGAGGAATATAGGTAGATCCCACCAAATTCAAGGAGATCCTTGATATGGAAGCACCCAGGACACTAAAGCGGTTGAGAGGTCTACAAGGTAGGCTCCAGTCCATCTACAAATTTATAGCACAACTGATGGAAAAACAAATCCCATATTCTCATCTACTCCACAAGGGGATAGCATTAAAGTGGGATGACAAGTGTGATTAGGCATTTAATAAAATCAAGGAATATCTACTTACGTCACTAGTATTAATACCACCTATTCTAAGAAAACCATTGATTCTATACATATCAGTAATAGTGACAACTCTCGGCACACTCCTAGCTCAGCACAATAAAAATGGAAGAGAGAGATAAATATACTACATCAATAGTACAATGGTAGGGCATGAGCTCAACTACACACCAATATAAAAATATTTCTTAGCAGTCATGTTTGCAGCCCAAAAGTTCAGACACTACATGGGTGCTCATCAGATCAAGCTGATTGCAAAGATAGATTTGCTAAATACTTGCTCTCTAAGGCCACTCTCATAGGATGAATGGCCAAGTGGGTTATGATACTGATAGAGAAAAAAATTTAATATGTGGAGCACAAGGCCATCAAGGGACAAGAAATTGTAGATCAACTAGCAGAGGATCCTATGTATGCAAAAAACCCACTTATTTCAAAATTCCCTAAAAAATCAATATTTAGCCTAAGTGTTGTAAGCCACTGGAAGATGTATTTTGATGGATTTTACATGCAACACAAATTAGGAGGAGGGATTTTCTTCATAAATCCCCAATGAGAATTCATTCCTAAATCTTACAAGTTTCCATTCCCATGCACAAACAATATAGCAGAGTATGAGGCTCTCGTCATAGGCTTAAGGATTGCAGTATAATGGTGGATCACATGGATCTAAATGTATATGGATATTCTTGGCTCATAATAAATCAAGTAAATAATGAATATCAGACAAAGGATGATAAAATAACTCAATACAATAAGTTGGTCAAGAGCCTCAAAGAGTCATTCATTGATATCACATTTGAACAACTACCTAGAGAAAATAATAGAGCAACAAATGCAATGGCTACAATTAGATCACTCTTGGAAATCCCAAACAACATTCCAAAAAAAGAGTTCCTTGTAGAGCAGCTTCTCGTACCATAATTTGAGGTACCAAAGTCTGAATTTGTGTGTGAAATAATTAGTCCCCAGTGATCCTTGGAACCATGAGATCTACACCTACTTGAGAATAGAATTCCTCCCAGCTAACATAACCCAAAACCTTAAACGAGACTTTGTTAAAAATTAAACCTACTTTGTCATCCTAGGAGAAACCCTTTATCATAGGAGCATTGAAGGAACCCTATTGCATTGTCTAAAAATTGAGGAAGCCCTAACTTCTCTAACCTAGGTTCACAATGGCATTTGTGGTTCGCAGTCAAGTGGTATAACTTTGGCTAAGAAATTTCTCAAGATCGGATACTAGTGGCCCATGATGGAAAGAGAGGCACATAAATTTGTCAAAAATTATTTAGAGTTCCATTAGCATGGAGACCTTATTCATGCACCAACTCAAGAGCTTCATCCTATTGTTACACCTTGGCCCTTTTTGCAATGGGGGCTCGATCTTATCGACAAAATCACACTCACCTCATCCAACGACCACAAATTCATCATCACCCCCATGGAGTACTTTACAAAGTGGGTAGAGGCCATTCCTATGACCTACATAACAGGAAAGAAAATATCAAAGTTCATCCTAAAATACCTTATATGCCAATATGGTGTCCCTCAAGCCATTATCTCTAATAAATGTATACCATTCCAAAATTAGGATGTCCGTGACCTTTTCCATAAATTAAAAATCTAACATCGCTTTTCCACTTCGTATTACCCCAAGGAAATGGCCAAGCAAAAGCCAACAACAAAACCATCTTAAAAATCCTTAAGAAGACAGTCAATGATGTTGGTCATGACTAGCATTTGTAGCTAAATCCCACCTTATGGGCCTGCCGCACCGCATACCAATAGGTTCCACCCCATTCTCCCTGGTCTACAAATCAGAAGCCATCTTACCCATTGAGATCGAGCTCCCATCCCTAAGAATATCATTGCAAAACCTCATCACAGATGAAGAATACAGGGTCTCACAATTGAATGAGCTGGGGTTACTGAATGAATGGTCTATGGATTCCCTTAATCATATATAGGTGTATCAGAACTGACTCAAGCAGAGTTATAACAAGAAGATCAGGAGGCAGACCTTCCAAGTCGACGAACTTGTGCTAAAGGTGAACTAGAAGAATGTGTCAAACCCAAAAATCAAAGGATAATTTGAGCTCAACTGGTTGGGACCTTTCATCATCATGACAAGCTATAAATCAATTACATATCAATTATTAACACCAAAATGTGAACCACTATAGGAGCCCATGAATAGCTCCCATCTCAAAATGTTTTATACCTAAAATATTTCAAGGTATAAAACCAAAAAATACAAAAAAAAAAAAAATATCTTGAAAAAATGGTCACCTAGATGAAAACCTAGCAAATAGCCATCTTGGCGATAACAAAAAATAAAAAAATACAAAAATACAAAAAAAAAAAGAAAATGCCCTCAAGTGAAAATTACTTCGATGGTGCTTTGGACAAGTACCTTGGTGAAAACCTAGAAAATAGGCACCAAGCATAAACAAAGCACTCTCCATCCACCAAGATCTTCAAGAATCACTTATCCATTAAATTCCATCTATCATCCACCATTTTTTTGCATTTGTACCATAGTTTGATCTTGTGTCTGTATCATGCTCCACCCTAGTACTACTTGGCACACTCCCAAGATCACTTTGTCCTACCTTTATCGAATTAGTCTATCAAATCATGTTGGGGGCATGTTATTGTACCTACATTGGATTGAATTCGTGTCTATTCTTGTGATCTTCCTAAACATCAAAACTAAAAAAAACATTGATAAAATCATATCAAAAATCCAAAAACATTAAAATCATATTAAAAATCCAAAACAAGTTGAAAATATGAAATAAAATAAAATAGAGTCATCCATCCGAACTACATCATCTTTGAGTTTGAATGTAGGAAATTTTGATGTTTGATCATCCCTTAAGACATTTTAGGTTAGTCCTTTAGGCATTCGTCACAATAGAAATTGCAATCTATTTGCCCATCTATCTCATCATTGAGTCAAGTCAATTTTCAGTCGAACTACATGGTCTTTGGATGTATAACATAGGAAAGGCTAATCTATTGATGAGCTCCTGAGACCCCTAGTATAGGTCTTTAAGTTAGTCCCTTGGTCTAAATCTCAAAAATACCAAAAAACTTGAAACATCCAAAAATCAAAACAACCTCAAAATATTTCAAAACACCAAAAAATATCCAAATATTTGAATCCCCCAAAATGGTGCACCCATCTCATCTCGCTTTCACCCAAAATAATCATCACTCATAATAAATCAATAGTCGCATTCATCCTTTGGTAAGTCAGTGAAAAGTAAGTCTATCTGGTTCAAAAGTGAATGAATAATCGTCAAAGTCTCAAGTCTAGGCTAGTAAGAAAGAAAGTTGATCAACTCGGAGTGTCAATAGCTTATCATCCAATCAATCTCATTATCACATGATCACAAACATGCCCTAGGAATGTGACATTCCTGTGATGGACATCAACATCAGGCATCACCATAGTTTAGTCTTGTTTAGCGATATGAAGAACATTAGCTTGCTTGTTTACTTTATCTAGTCTTTTTTACTTGTCTTATTTGTGCACTTATCCCAAGGACCTCTTGATGATGCCTAAACAAAATAGTTTTAGAGAGAAAGGAATGGAGCAATGATTATTATCTTTTTTTATCTTCTATGCTTGTTGGCTACTCTTGTAAAATAACTTGGTCATGTGTGCTTTGTTTGGTTTGTATGGAGGATGTTTTAAGTGTCTTGTTGACCACATAGGAAGGCTTTATTTTCTATGTTTTAGTCTGAGATGTTTAGAATGTCTAAACTACATCTTGAATGAGGTTTTTTAGGTTGAGTGTGAATACGAATACTCCTATCTGATTTTCAATTCAAAGTCCATCAAACATAAAGTAATTGGCCCTTTGAAAATACTAACTCGTGGTAATCAAATCATCATCATTAGTATAATCTTGACTTGTTGGATCTCTTTTCTTCTATCTTCTCTCCATACTAACATGGTACCATGACAGTTAATCAGAACATCTCTAATGCATTTTCCATGCACCCATAAAATTAGTAGCATAAATACATATTATACCATATAGATAATATCACATCAATCATCTTAGATTATCATCATGAAGAATAATATAGAATTATTACTCTAAACATCTTAAGAAATCATTGCATTACATTCATCTCATATCATACAACATCATCATTTTTCATAAAGGAAATGAAAAAAAAATATTATCATTACTCATAATGCATTAGATGAATCATTAAGGACATAATAGAAATCATCTACATATCATTTACATTCATTATCATTACATAATGATTTACATACCATAAAATGCATCCATAATCATTAGCGCATCATATAGAAACATACATCATATTGCATGAACATAAAATAGAAGAATTTCATAACATCTCATAGCACATAGGAAATTAAAATGCATTCATACATTATACATCATAAGACATCTCATAAATAGAACCATCTCATATATATATCATCAAAATATACAATCTGTCATGGTCGAAAAGTTGGATCAAGTGTTTATACATCAAAATAAATGATACAATCGGAGCCCATGAACGAAAAAAAATGAATGATTTTCTGTCATTGAAGGGATAGCCCTGCTAGTTGTGCCCCTCACCCTCCTGTCTCTCACCATGGTCCTCGAGAGGCCTCATCCCTGTTTGTTAAGAAAAATCTGACACACGACCGATTGGTAGTATTGTCTTCTTGTAATGTTGTCAATAGTACTCCGCCTCTCTCACCACCTCTTAGCATGCCCTCAAAGATATTGTTTGGCCTTGCTATGATGATGTAGTGCTCTCAAGCTATCATCGCCAACGAATCTCCTAATCCCTCTTGGACCGATCCTAGTCCCTCTTAGCAATAACTATCAAAATTTTCTACCAAGCCTAATTTCTTTCAGCTATCAAATTGTATATCTGCCCCTATAACTACTGGATCAGTGCATCTCTGTGATCCAACTACCCTGGTGGCTACTACGGGACCGCTCTATCACCATCTCATGGTGGTGTTGGTGCTCATGGAAATGTAGGTTCCCGTAGTGGTGTGTGTTGTGCCTGATCTCAAGGTGGCATTTGATGTGGAGGTGGCTCATCCCCTCCCCTATCTTCGTTCCTATCACCATCACCACTCCCTCCCTGTCCTCGCCCATTGCATGCTAACCTGCCTCTCAATATTCATCGTGGGAGAACCAAAATTGGAACTATCAATCTCAAGGGATGCCTAAACCAATCTTAGTATGCTTGTGTCACCACTACATCTTATGACAACAACCTAGCCACTAACTATCTGAATGAGGATACTGCCTCAGGTGTTGGAATGGGTCTGAATGGGATGAACATACGCAACAAAACAAAGACCAAGAGCACCAAGCTTCTCCTAAAGAAATATGTCCATACCCTATAATCTCCGCAACACTGGGCATCTATGTTGTATCAAGTGAATTATCTCAAGGTCCTCCTACATAGGGGAAGTCATCGTGTCAAGCCGCGTAAACAAATTGAGATCCCGCACCAAGTTTTCGCACTTGAAACAAAAAATGCGACATTATTTACAATTGCGATGCAGTTTGCATAGTTCTAAACTATGCCACTATGGTGAAGTTTGCTAAACCTAAACCCTTAAAGTTCATTGTGTTGTGATCTTTGCACATGCGGCTGACTTTGCAATTGAACCCTAATTCCAATCTACGTCATGCGGTGCTCTTTGTACATGCAACCAAATTTGGCCTAAAACCATAGTTTCCTAACTGGCTCATGGTGGCGCTCTTCGCACATGTGGTGCACTCTGAGGCCACACGACACTGATTTTGCAGTTGTAGTGGTGCTATATAGCATCACTTGACCTAAAGTTGACTTTAACCCTATATAATGCATGTAAAATGATAAAGTAAAAAGTCAAGATAGGGGTACATACCATAGGTCCTGTGTCAGTTGGTCATTGGTGCACTCATACCCTCTTTGACATGTGTTAGGGAAGTTTTTATTGCACCATATTGATCGAGACTCAAAGCTCAAGAGGCAAGAATTCTCAAAGGCTAAGTGTGAAAGTGATTTGAAACTGACCCCTCAAGGTCTATTTAAGCCTAAAAATTAGGGTTTTTTGACCTATTTTGACCATCCAACCTAGGGTTTGGACCTGTGATCCTATTTTTGCCTGATCAAGGGCTATTTTGTATCATTTTTGGTGTTTTAACACATTTTTTGGCATCCTGGGGCATTTTTAGACCCGTTGGGCACCTTGTACTCATTTTTTCGCGTGATCACCCAAAAGTCCAAATTTTGATCCGATCTCTCGAGGGGGCAATATACCAACATAATCCTTTTTCTAGGGCAGCAATGGGGCATCTAGAAAAATCAAGAAAATTTTGAACTTTGATCACAAAATTTTATTCTTTGAACCAATGCAACACATGCACTGCTTCAAAGAGGGGCAAAAAGTAGACATGGAAAATGTACCAAGTTGACCAACACACTTGATCCTGATTACTAACATCATTTTTTCCTTAGTCATCTTCTCAGCTTGTCATCACTTTTCATCCCTTAATTAAATAAATTATTATTTATCTAATTAAGTCATTCTTCCCTCTTGATTAAATTAATCAGTTTAATTTAATTAACCCTAAGTCTCCATTTATTTAAATAATTTATTTTATTTAAATTAAGTCTCTAAATTCCTCTTATTAAATTGAATAAATTAAACCTTACTTAATTTAATCTAACATTATCCCCTTCACTTAAGTAAATCAAATCATTTATTTAATTAAATCTTTCTTCTCAATTCTTGATTTAAATTAACTCATAAATTTTAATCAAAATGGTCACATCCCCTAATCTCACATTAAATTAATTAACCTTTGATTAATTTAATCCTAATTCATATCACATCCTCTAGAGAATGGAAATTTTACAATAAATCATTTATTTTGATTTATTAAAATCTCTATTTTCCCTCACATGGCATAAAAAGGGAATATTCCTTCAAATTTGAAAATCCCTCCAATAGGGATTTGTCCTTCCAACAAGAAATTTAACTCCTCCTACATGTCCTTTTGCATTAAGCTAAGTGGAATTTAAGTCATTTTCCTTCCATCTTCAACAAGTCAGTTCATAAATTTGAAATCCACCTAATCACATTTATTGGCACTTTGATCAAAATATGCACAACCTTCATCCATTCACATCTTTACAAGTGACACTTGGTCATTGGGTGTTGAATGATCCCACATTTCTCAATCTTGCTCATTCTTCCAATTTTGAAATCTATAAATAAGAGGTTTTTTTCCTCAATCTTCATCCACAATTTGAGAAAAGTTATTATCTTCACGTTAGAGCAATTTCATCTATTTTCTTGAGAATTTTCCATCACCATAGCTAGGTTATTGCAAGTTTTCTCAAATAATCTTCTTGCTCTTCATCAAGCTTACAAAGGAGTTGGGAAAGGGCCAATTTCTACACATAAATGGCACCAATTCCCCCATGGGATTAAGTGTTTGCATTTCTCGAATAGGATTTAACTTAGTTTTTTATTTTACTCTTCATTTAAATTCATATTTTGAGTATTGTAGATGTATTTCATGGGGAGTCCTTTTTCTATCTTGCATTTCAATCTAATAATGTGTTTGTTTTCCATGTTTGTGTAGGTATAGGATTGGCGTTCACAAAACCAAATAGGTCTTTCGGAATAAGCTGAAGTGATCAAGAATAAAGAAAGACTGGTATGTAAAGGATACACATAGATGGAAGGTACTGATTTTAAATAAACCTTGGCCCGTGTTGCTAGAATTGAAGTTGTAAGGTTGTTTATTGCTGATGCTACTTTCAAGAATTACAAATTCTATCAAATGGATGTGAAGTCAAAATTTATGAATGGTGAATTAGAAGAAGAGGTATATATTGAACAACCAAATAGATTTCAATTGACTGATGAAAAATATATGGTTTACCGATTGAAGAAAGCTCTATATGGACTCAGGAAAGCACCTAGAGCCTGGTATGCTAGACTATATAAATACTTGTTGAATCTTGGATTCAATAAAGTTGCTAACAACAATTTGTATTTCAAACTAGATCAAGATAAAGATTTGATCATTGAAGTCTTTGTTCATGACATTATTTTTGAAGGTGATGATGACTTGTGCTTGAATTTTGCTAATGAGATGAAAAGTGAATTTGAGATGTCAATGATAGGAGAGTTGAAATTATTTTTAGGATTGCAAATAACTTAGTGAAATGATGGAATTTTCATATCTCAGTCCAAATATGTAAGTGAGTTCCTAAAAATGTTTCGCATGGAGGACTCAAAGCTAGTTTGTACACCCATGGTAATCAGATGCAAGCTAACACAAAATTATGATTCTCCTAAGGCTAATAAAACAACATATAGGTCAATGATTGGTGGATTTCTATATTTAACTCGGACCAAGCCAAATATTACTAATATTGTGTGCATGGTTGCTAGGTATCAAGTTGATCCAAAGGAATCACATGTGACTGCAATAAATAGAATTTTTAGAAACTTAAAAGGAATAGTTGATCTTGGTCTTTGGTATCCTAAGGAAGATGATCTTACTTTGAATGCCTTTAAAGATGTAGATTTGTTAAGTGATGTTAATGACAGGAAAAGTACAAGTTGTGTTGCATTATGCTTGGGGAAGAAGTGTGTGTATTGGATAAGTAAGAAAAAAATTCCATTTCCTTATTTACTGCTGAGGTAGAATATATTTCTGCTACAAAAAATTGTACTCAAGTTTTGTGGATAAAGCAGATGTTGAGAGATATTAGAGTTGAGTATGATGAGCCTATTACTATATTATGTGACAATTCAAGTTCCATAAACATTTCCAAGAATCCAGTGCTACATTTAATGAAAAAGTATATATCTATCAAGTATCACTTTTTGAGAGACAAAGTAAATTATAAAGAGGTCAGATTGGAATATGTGCCTACAAAGAAACAAATTATAGATATCTTCACTAAACTATTTCTTAAGGATACTTTTGATTATCTCAGAGGAAATTTAGGGGTAATTTCCACTCCTAATCTGAACTAAGATGCAAGTCTTTTCATCAATCCATGAACTTAGAGTCAGATCTTGTTTCAGATTGATATTGTGGTGGTTGCTACTCAAGGGGAGTAGTTAGCTGATTCAGATGATATATGGATTAGAGAATGTGTAACTTTTCCATTGATGTCAAAAGGAGAGAAGAATAATTTGAAAAAATCTTGAACAAAGGGAGAGAAGAGTCATGTAAGGAAGAGAAGAGTACTATGTGAAGAGCTAGTTGTGTTGATGATATTTTTTTTCACATCATTTGTTGCCATCAATGCCAAAGGGGGAGATTTTTGGATGTTGTGGTTGTGTTTCTGATATGTGGTTTTCATTGATATCAACAATATTAGCATTAATGATTCTAAAGGTTGTATATGTCGATGAGATTGAGAAAATTGTAATAAATATATTGCAAATAGTCTATGAAGCTGAGATGATCAGTGTTATGGAAAGTTCTATATGTTGATGGTCAAAAAATGAACATTAAAGGGATTTTTGTTGAGCCTATCTAGTATGTTGTCCAAAATTTTCAGTGGTATGCATCACGAATTGGGAAATTTATGAAGTTTTGTGCTCCTATAGTTATTCAGTTACTATTGTAAGGAAAATAAAAGGTGCAAAAATGCTTTCCTAATGCTAAAACCATAGACGAGATGTGCAAAGACCAATTTTTAAAACATTAAAACACTTAATATGAAAAAATGCAAGGTAAAAAGAGTAATAGAAATAAAATGATTTTAGAGATAATACCAGATTTATGTGGTAAAACCCTTTCGGGAAAAACCCACTACACCAAGAGAAAGACACTTTGTATCATAGTAAGAAAAAGATTACATCCAAAGTTACAATCCTATCACTCTAATAGTTAGCTCACAAAAAAACTTGATTTTTTCATGCACTCACTATTGCAATGCTATTTTGACATACAATGAATACAAATTCTCTTTTTCAGTATCCTTCTTTTTCTTGTTTATTGGACTTCTAGTCAAGGCCAGCTATTACAAGTCTACATACAACCACCAATTAGGGTGCATTCAATTCAATTCTTCACTAACACGCCAATCGATCTTCATTTGGATCCACCTGAAATCCTTCATCGAGCAACCCCCCACAATAAATTTGTTGTAGAGAAAATACTGAATTCGGGCTCTGCCAACTGCAAACTTCGATCACATATGACTACATAATAAAATCGCTTTTCACCAATATAGCTTCTGGAAATTAATGTTGTTTTGCAACAACAAATCAAAAACAACTGATGAGAAATCACCACATGTCACACTGTGACTCGTTCCATCGCTTGACTGAGTAGTGATCAGCCAACTGTCATCAGGCTCCAAAAATCCCTTCACCATCGCTAACTCTTTCATCACATTATGAGTTGGCAATAATATTCTATCACCAAAACACAGACCAACAACTTTATTGGGTCACACAAGCCACGTGTCCACTGCTCAGGAGGTTCTGGGGTATCCAAGAGGGAATCACCAAGATTCCCATGAGCCCTTCTCAGAATGAGCTTCTGAGGCTGCCACGTCTCGACCTCTCTCGCACTTTGCTTGGCTTATGTGGAAGGCGTTGGAGCTCCTTCATGGAATCTCTAGCAGCAACTGCTAGATTCCCTAGGGAACTCCCAAGTCATAGAAAAATGTCCATCACCAGACAACCCTTTGCATAAAGCAGCTTAGAGCCCACCTTCTCTTCGTTGCACTCACCTTTTTTACAGGTTGCCACATATTCACCGCTAGTGCAATCCACTTGGCTTACATGGAAGCTGCTAGAGCTCCTTTGAGGAATCTCTAGCGGCATTCACTACATTCCCTAGGTTACTCCTAAGGTGCAAACAAGTATCCACGGCTAGATAGTCCTTCCATCGATAGATGACTGCACTACCGATAAAGCCAAAGTTAGCAAAAAAACCACCAACTCTATTCCCATTGGCCCATTTTGTGGCAACCCTTAGAATCTTGCTGATTAGACTAAGTCTCAGCATCCAAAGGTTCAATATGGCCAACTAAGGACACCATGTTAAAGAGATAAGGGCAAAAAAATCATCAAGCCCTTAACAGAGGTCCAAGCCAATAAATTGAGGCACATTTTCCAACAATTGTAGCAAGTGTTTCTTGAAGATGAGATTGCAATTCTGATGAATTTAGTTGTTTTGTATGTTAATGAGATGTTCAATGATGTTCCTAGATCATGCTCTATCATTTTGGTATGTTTGCATTGATTGGTGTGTTTGTGATCAAAGATTTTTTCCTTTGTGTGTTTTATTTTTCATGTTCTTGGTCAACATGATGATGGTCGCATGTTGTGGATCCTTATGGATTAATCTTGTATTGTTTACATGTTTGAGGATGTTTATTTAGGTCCTCACTATGTTGTGACTAACTTAGGTTGGTGCGCATTGATATTTTTTCATGTATTGAGGCCAACAAGTTCTAATTCATTTATTCTTTATTTGTGGTTGATAGAGTTGTTGATGTAAATTCATCTAGCGGATACATATGAGCGATTGTCTCTTCATTGTAAAAAATGTATGTGTGTGTGAGAGAGTTTGTAATGTGAGCATGAAGTGTGTATGTGAAATTTGTGAATGAAGATCAGATCATTCAAGTGTGGAGCAGAGAATTAAGAAGTTTGAGCAAAGTGTGAAGAAGTATTCTTGTGCCTAATCGAAACATTTTTTGATTAAGGAAAAAATATTTTTTCAAGGGATCCATAAACCCTTAAACAAAAAATAAAAGAAATATAGAGCATGATAGATTTCAAAACAAAAAACAAAATTCTTCCAACAAAGATAACAATAAAACCAACCCAAAGACAACAAAGTAAAAAAACCAACTGAAACCCAACAAAAGTCTAGTTGCTAGGCCAGATTTCTCAGGATATCCGCCACCTACTTCTCTAGATTGTTCATATTTATTTTTGCTTTCTTAATTTCCTCAATATCAACAAGGTTCTTATCAGCCTTCCTTTTCAGCTTGGCTCTAGTTCTTTTGCTCGGCCCTGCACTCTCCACCTGGTTTTGTTCATTGTCATCTTCCACATCCACAACAGTCCTAACCTAATAGGCCTTTTCCATATTATCAACCATCATGGTCATTGTTCTTGCGGTAGACTTAAGGATCTTGTGGCTCATTTCCAAAACCTTCTGAATTGACTCTTTAACATTCTTAAGCTTTTCCTCAACGTCAAATAGCTTTTCATCGTGATTACTCTTGAATTGCACTAAATCCTCCATAGTTTTCTTAAGAAAATTCTACTATATATCTCTTTTCTTCCTCAGTCCATAAGTGCTTGGCCTTATGTATGTCCTTGTTATTACTATCCATCATTTCTTTATTTTCCAACTTGTTGGTAAAGGACCTTTGATTCAACTTAATCTCCTTAATCTCAAAGAAAACCCACCTGATCAACAAAAAGAAATCCAAAGACCCATTGTGGGCGATATCAAGGATATCAGTAGGAATTTCACATTCACTCTTAAAGTAGTGATCATCCTCCTTGAGGTCATTGGGATATTGAGGGATGTCCTCTCTTTCAATATTAGGGTAGTTGGAGTACTCAAAAGAATGGCATGGATGAGACTCATCTTGGTTGGTTTCATAGGAAGGGTCCTCCACAACCTTCCTCTTGCCCTTCCCTTGAGGATAAACACTGGATTTTCCTTTCGACTTCATTTTAGTGACCTCAAAACTCAAGAAAATAAATTTAGCTCTACCAATAAATATCATTGCATTAGGTTTAGGAAAAGAACATTCTTTAGACTTACCTTTATTACTGCCCTTCCTCATCGCCTTCGAGGGACACTCTTCCTCGTCCATATCAACCTCCCATTCATCCTTGTCCATATAGCTAGCACCCAATTCCTCCTTAGCAAAGGTAGAGTGGGGAGAAGGAGTCTACTGGGTAAGAGTCGGTATAGCTTCAAAATATTCATAAATAAGAACAAGAAAACCCTCATGAAGAAGGGGGTACCTCACTAGGTTTGATTTATGGTCCTAAAGGCTAGAATTCAATGAAGTAGAAAGATAGAAAGGGAGTGAAACCCTAACGTGATGCCAAAAGTGATTTAGGAGCACAAGGTGATAGGTAAAAACCCTTGTGTATCTACCATCCAATGTAATATATTCCATAATTACTCCCAAAACCTCCTACTAGAGAAATTTGATATTCGTGGAATCATAATTTCTTTTGGTAGCTCTATGCAGATCCTCCTCCTTTTCAATCTTCGGAAAAATCTTAACAATCTGGTCAAATTGCTTCCTATCCCTATAGAACTTCAAACCCTCCATGGATATCCTTGTGACATCGATATTTAATTGTTCATCAATGGCCACCTTTCTCCCAAATAGATTTACCTTGTTGTTGTTCCATTCCTTAGAAAAAAACTTGGTAATCTCCTTGTCCCTACCATGAAGCTTTTCAATGTAGTTTGTAATTCCTCCCTTCTCTAGAAAATTCCAAACTTTTTCATTACTCTTTAGCTCCTTACATTCCATTGGTTCCACCTTGTAATGCTCACCTCCCATGTTGATAGTAATGCAACCCTTTTGCGAAGATTCCAAAAGGCCAAAAACCCTGATAGCTAAAATTCCCATAAATCATGTAAAGCACAAAATATTAAAGTGGCAATTCATATTATGATACTCCAGCCCATGAAGAAAATAATGAGGAAATAGTTCTGAGACTACATGAAAAGATACACCATTCCCTTAATTATTTTTTGATAGGGGAAATTGAACCTTCCCATGGATTCGATCATACATTAGTAAGATAGTGACATCAGCCTCTAATCCATCACTCCTCTGACACACCATCTTATCCTTAGCCTTAACCCCCTTATATGCAAATAATTTTTCCACCATGTTAATTTCCCTATAGGCATGGGAAATTAAATAATTATCAAAAGAGCTAATAATCTCCTTGGAGAGATTGATCCAATTCTCAATAGACCAAGAGGGCTTTTGAAGACCTTTAATAGATTGAATAATATTATTTGAGTCCTCTTCAAACCAAACATTTTTAAAATTCAGATGGCAGACAAGATTTAGGGCTTGGAAAGCCCCTAGGGCTTCAGCAAGGTTTTTGATCTGGGTGCCCAATGGGAGTGCCACTGCTGAAATAAAAATTTCATTCTCATCCCTAATCATTCTGCCACACCCAACAAGCCCAAGATTTCCCTTCGCCACCCTGTCAAAGTTAATTTTCACCCAACCAAGATGAGGGAGGTTCCAATGGATACCATCTCTAGGACCCTTTGTTGGTCTAAGAGTATAATAAGTATCAACCTTGATCAACCATGCCTCAACAACTTTGAGCTCATAATCTTGGCATCTGACCCTCCCTTTAGCCTTTGGGTTACAGTTAAGCAGATTAATATTCTCTCTCATTGCTATGATGATTTTACCAAAGACCACATCCTCTATGAGAGAAGATTCCTTAAATATTCTATTGTTATGCTCTTTCCATATACCCCATGCAAGGTGTGGGAAATATATCTCAAGATAATTTTTAGCACCTAATTATTTGAAGGAGCCTTCCATTGACAATAGAAATCCCAAATTGAACCCGAAAAAACCCAGCTAAGACTCCACAACTGCAAAATCTTACACCAAATCTTATAGACAAAAAGACATAGAAGAAAGAGATTTGAAATATTTTCAACATCCGCATAGCAGAGGTAAAATCTGTTAGGAAAAGAGAAGCCACACTTACAAAGATTATCATTAGTCAAATTTTGTTCAGGGGAAGGATCCACTCAAAAAAATTGATTTTGGGTATGAGGTTGTGCACCCATGCCTTCACCCAAACAACAGACCACCATCGAAGAGACATAAAAATTCCTAGAAGAAGACAATTTCCAAACCAATGAGTCCCCCTAGACCCTCAGATTTAGCACAACAGATTTAAGGAGAGATTGTAGGGGGCAAAAGGTCTAGATTCATTGTAGAGATGAAATCCCACTGATCATTACTCCAATAGTCCTTAACATAGATACCAAATTTAGCTTTGCACTCCTCCATGTGATTCCTAAATATAGGGATATCACTAAGAGGTTCATTTTCAATCCAATTATCTTCCCAAAACATGATTTTTTTACCGTATCCAAGCTTCCAAATTGTACCTTTCCTAGAAAGATCCCTAGCCTTAATCACATTGTTCCAAATATTAGAGCCTAAAGGAAGAGTTTGAGAGCTCAGAAAATCCTTGAGTGAAGCTACACCTCATAAATATTTGTTGTATCAAATAGCATTCCACTCACAAACTTCATAAATGGTTCTTCAAACGTACTTCACCATGAGGGATTTATTAAACACTCTCAAGCTTCTCAAACCAAGACCCCAATACTTCTTGGGTTTTCCACACACTGTTCCAAACAACCAATGGAACCCGCTTATTTTTCTCAACTCCCGACTAAAGAAAGCGGTTGTGAATTTTTTCAATAATTTCTGAAAAATTGGAAGGGATCTTGAACAATCTTAAAGCATAGACTATCAAGTTCTGTAGAGAGGACTTGAGCAGAAAAACTTTTCTAGCTTGACTAAGAAGGGCCCCTTTCCATCCAAACAAATTTCGATTAAATTGGTCCACAAGAGAAATCCAAAAGGATTCAGGTGGTTTGGTTCCCAAAGGAAGACCCAAATAGGTGGAAGGAAGAGAATTAATAGCACAACCTATAATATCAACAATCTTCCTTTGCCTCGGTTCAGGAGTATTAAAAAAGAAGAGGGAACTTTTCACCCTGTTGATCTTCTGCCTTGAAGTTCCTCATAAATCAAAAGGGAGCACTTAAAATTTCTAGCTTCTCCAATTTTTGCGCTTCCCATAAGAATAGTGTCATCAAAAAATTGCTAATGAGAACACACAAGGTTAGTTGAAAATGGTCTTAACCCTTTCAAACTTCCTTCCATCACCTTTTTGTGCAAAATCCTTCCAAGACTTTCAGCCATAAGAGTAAAGAGAATAGGAGAGACAAGATATCCTTGTCTCACACCTCTAGTGACTTCAAAAAAATGGGAAGGGGACCCATTGATAATCATAGAAGTGTTGGTAGTAGAAATAATTTCCCTTATCAATTGCAAAAATCTCCCATAAAACCCAGAAGCTCATAAAATCTTTAGCAAAAATTCCCAATCCACTCTATCATAGGCCTTAGACATATCTACCTTAAGTAAGAAGCCTTGAATCCTAGAAACCTCTAAAGAATGAATATTCTCATGAATAGTGATGATACAGTCCAAAATTTGTCTTCCACGAAAAAAGCTATTCTACTAGGGAGAGATAAGAAGCGGGAGAACACCAAGTAGCCTAGTAGTAACATCTTTATAAATAATTTTGTAAAAGAAATTGCATAAACTAATCAAGCGGAAATAATCAAAATAATTAGCTCTAGGGAACTTAGGGATGAGAGAAATAAAAATAGAGTTAAGCTCCTTCAACAATTTTCTTGATCCAAAAAACTCTTTCACAACATTAGTCATGTCTTCAACCACAATCTCCTAGAGAACTTGGAAAAAGAATATAGGAAAACCATTAGGCCCAGGGGCCTTGTTGCCTTCAAAATAAAAAACAACCTTTCTAACCTCTTCCATAGAATGAATAGACATCAGAGGTCTATTATGATTCTCATTCAAAATATTAGGAATCACATCAATGGGGGTTTGTTGAGCATTCACATCGAGCCTCCCATCAACAGATAAGAGATAAGCAAAAAACTGATTCGCCTCACTTCTTATCTCATCCTCATTTTCAACTTTTGTGCCATTCTTCATAATATGAGTGATACGAGTAGATTCCCTATGTTTCATGGTATTCATGTGGAAGAATCTAGTATTCTTATCCCTAGAGGAAAGCAAAACTGATCTAGATCTTTGTTTCCAAAATTCTTCTTCCTTAGAGATAATGTCCTGATAACTTATAAGGATTGCATTCTCTTTGGAGAGGAGATCTCCCACATAACCATCTTTCTAAATTCTATCTTATATATCCTTTAACTCCATCCGGATAGCAGACTTAGAAGAAAAAATGTCACCAAAAACTTCCTTATTCAACGTCTAACCTTAGTTTTAACCTCACTAAGCTTTTTGGCCACTCGAAACATAGCAGTACCACTAACCTTTATATTCCACCATTCTTGAATGCAACTAGAAATTTAAGGATGAGATAACCACATTATTTCAAATCTAAAAGGGAATTTTATCTTAGGAAAAATGGAGTCAGCCACAAAGCTTATCGGGTAGTGATTTGAACCAATCCTAGAGAGATTAGTTAGAGAGCAGAAATAGTCCTTCATCCAATTATTCAAAATTAAAGCCTTATCAAGCCAAACTTGAAAAAGATAATTCCCATCCCTCTTGTTGGACCATGTGAACATGGCTCCCTTAAGGTCCACATCGTGCAAACATTGAGAGTTGGTAAAGTCCATCAAGTCTAATTTTTTATTCATCTATATCTGAGACCCTCCAATTTTTTCTGATGCAAGAAAAGGAGTGTTAAAGTCTCCCATAATGATCTAGTTCTCATCAAGGAAGCTTAGCATGAAAGAAGTGATTATTTTCCAAAAATTTTGTCTCCTAGACTTGTTGTTGGGGGAATATATATTAGACAAAATCTAGTTGAAGCCATCTCTAATATGCGTGAATCTTGTAGCCACATGGTTAGAATCTTCCCAAACTAGAGTACCATAGAGATTATCTTAGTTCAAAAAAATCACTAAACCTCTAGAAGCCCCCTTTGATCTCCTACCCTGAACACCACAATTCTTGAATATTTTTATTCTCTCCACTCTATCCTTAGGCATCTTGGATTCTTGAATAATTGAAATAATAGGCTTATGGTGCCTAGAAAAATTATGCAAAATTTCTTGTTTATGGAAGTTGTTTAACTCCCAAATATTCTATTACATGAACTTCATTTCTTTTATGGGGTGATACTCTAATAGATCTCTGAGATGGTTCTTTGAACCCCATCAACAATATTTTGGATGCATTCCTTCTCTCTATTCCACTTTGTTAATTTTCTACTCGAACATCTCTAGATTCCACAATCCTCTTTTGATCTATTTCTTGTAGAAACCCCCAACATATTGTTCCCTTTTTTGCTCTTCTTCTTTTCAAATTTTGTATATGAGTTATCCCCTTCGAGGTCCAAGTCCTCAAGACTCGTGAATTCTTTCCCATCCATAAATTCCTCCTACAACATCATTAATGATCAGGGAATGCCCTAGGTAATTCCTCCCCTGACAGGTATCCTCTGAACTCCCAAATATATCTTTCACAACAACCGGGGAACTTTGAGAGTTGTTCTAAATAGAAGAGGGAAGAGTCTTCTCCCCAATCGCCAAAGAACCCTCCTCAAATTTTTCTTTACTTCTTGCCTCTTGACCACAGGAAGATGTTTCCTTCAAGTTCTCAGAAAGGGTGTCTGGAACCCTCTTTTTTAATTTCATGCTTTCATCAGACTTTCCAGTGCTCCCTCCATCTAGATTTTCATCCTCACCCTGGGACCCCTTGGTGCTCAAGTTTGTAGCTTCTTTGTTTTGACCACTAACAAAATTGTCAAAAACATTCCCATTCATAGGCGTCTCAACATATTTAGCTCCTAGGTTTGATTTCTTACCCTCCCCATTCTTATCCTAAGCATCCATAGAGTTATTCAACTTTCCTGTATTCACATCCTCCAAGGATTTTTTTGATGTTTTAGCCTTCCATATTTTGGTCTCCTTAATACCTAACTTTTCTTTAGGTTTGGACACAATTCTTGGGCATTTCCTAGCCCAATGCCCCAATTTTTTTTGTGTAAAGCACACAAAAGGGAGAGTCTCAAACTCTATTGTCTGAACCCACTTTCAAAGTTTAGACAAAATTTCTATAGAGGATGCAAAATCAGTACACTAAGTAATACCCACATAGTTCCTGGAAAAAACTAGCCTTTTTTCTAGCTGAGGTCATGGCTTCTATAGATAATAGTTCCCCAAAAGAATTTTCAATTCCCTTAAAAAAATCCTCATTCCAAAACTCCATATGTAAGCCTAGTAAGTGAACCCACACATGCACTGCTTCAAAAGAGGTATCTGAGAAGTCCATTTTTGGGGACAATTTATTAATAGCAAAGGATGACTTACCAATGACCCAAGGGCCACCACAAAGTACAAAAATATTATCCTCTTCACAAGAAAAATCAAAGGAGAAAAAACTTTTGGGCAGGGCCACAACCTCAATTTTTCCTTTAGCTCTCCACTTCTTCCTAACAAAGTCCCTCACCACTTCAATATTTGGTCTTGGGCACATAAATTTTCCCACTAGCGAGGAAGCCATCAAAGAAATGTTATGATATATCATGTGGTCAGGAACAAGAATAGAATACGTCCCACTCGAAGGGACCAAGATGTTGTTGACCAGAGGGAAGGTTGGCTTACCAGCAAGCTTGGTGCCAAACACGGAAATCCATCTTCTTTTTGAATCCTCCTGAGCTTGCTCTCCCACCTCCTTCTATGCTTCCTAGTTTCCCAAAAACCTGATCCCACCAACCCCTCCATTCAAATTAGGGCTAGAGAAAAACTTACCTCCAAGGTCCCTCTTACCACCTTGTTCCCCCCGCTTTCCTGAGCCCCAATCCTCCAAAATTGCTCCCCCTTGCTCCTCACCTGCAAGCTCCCCTACCACATCTATAGAAATTCTTGCCTCCTGCAAAGATCTAGATGCCTTCTAACTAGACACCCATTGCTGACCAGGAGAAAATTCAAATCCTCTTTCCCACTCACCCATCGCTCTCGATTGTCTTATCAAGATTTTGAAGAAGCTAATTTCTTAGTTCAACCTCATCAGATGGATTTAATTTGATTGTCTTATGTAAGGAAGTGAACCTTCCCTTTGAGTAGTGAGCTCTAGGAAAGGTGCCTGAATGCATGTGCATTCCCTATTCATTTTTCATTATACTTTTAATAGGTTATAATCTTGTGGACTAACATCCACCATGGTTTTTCCCCTAACAAGGTTTCCACATATAAAATCTTGGTGTTCACGTGTTTCTCATGTGTTGTTGATTTATGCTTGCACTGTTAAGTATCAGATCTAATATTAAAGGTTGATTAAGGTTGAATAAGTTTAATTTCTATAACAATTGATTCACCCCACGCCCCTCCCTCTCCCCCCCCTCTTAGATGTCTATCCTTGTTTTTCCAACAAGAAATTATACCTAAAACTCTAGCTAGTGCTCAAAATCCACTATAAATGCTCAACTACCTATTATTTGAACTAAAAATATCCTACTTAGTTGGTTTTATGGCATTTTATTTTTTGTTTCTCATCAAATGAGCCTACAAGTAGTTGTTTTCCTGCCCTAAATAAAAAGAAACAAATTTCAAATTTGAAACTCAATGGCTTAGTACGGTGGCAGTGGAGGCAAATAAAAAATTCAAAAAAAATATTTTGACACCCTTGCATCTAAAAGTAAGAGATATAATATCTCAACTATCTATAACATCCACCAATTTCTTGAGAACGTGGCATACTTACCTATAAAATGTGGGAATATCTCACAATCAAGGAAACTAAACCATAATGGAGAAACTTGTACAAGAGGTTACTCAACTACAAGATACAAGATCTCAACCAATGAGAAATATAATTAGTCATTTTTATTTACAAACATGCTTCCCAATGTTAATGATATAATTTCTACCAATGAAGGACATGTATCAACTAAATATCAACTTGAGAAGACTCAATAGATATAAGGGAACAACTTTTGGATACAAGTTTTTCTCAAAAGAAAGATAGAGATACTCGATTTCTAAGGATATAGGGGATTACAACATTTTAGAGAAATAAAATGCATCTCTCCAAAGCCCAATTTCTACACTATAGTCTATTTCTAATGGTAGATTCCAATTTTAGTGTTGGAATTTAGTTTGTGCATTGTAGTGTTAGCTAGTCACTAAACAAATGAGACTGTGTTTATTATCTTTCTATTGCAATTGAATTAATGTGAAAGAATAAGCTCTACAAATGAATATGTTTTAAAATTGAGATAGGAGATCTTATACAAGAGATTGTAAATTATCTCTATCTTTAGTATATAAATTACAAAGCCTATAATTTTTTAAAAATAATACATAGGCAAGGTCATCATGATGAACCCTCTAGAATTAAGTTCTAGATTGAGTAATAACTCTGACATCAAGTGCTTACGAATTTCAAGTATAAGCATATGAAGGGTGTCACATAACCATTAACATTACTACAGCTGAATAAGTTATGAATTCAACACCTCTAATTAGATGGAAGATGTTAGGTAAACTAAGTTAGAACAAGTTGTGAAAAATATAGTAATAATTGAGGTGTGGTTATTACAAATTATTTAAGAAGAAGATCTATTTAGTACCAATTGTCCTACTCAAATATTTATGTGGAGATAATACATTATACTATGACAACTTTAAAATTAAAGTGTTAAAAGATACATTTATTACTAAGTGAAAAATATAGTAATAATTGAGGTGTGGTTATTACAGTTTATTTAAGAAGAAGATATATTTAGTACCAATTATCTTACTAAAATATTTATGTGGAGATAATACATTATACTATGACAAATTTAAAATTAAAGTGTTAAAAGATACATTTATTACTAAATTAATTTTTATTTTTTTCATAGATATTGATAAGATTATTCAAAAAATTCTTATGCCTCATAAAAAGAGACATAAAATCAAATAGAAATTATATACACTCAAATTTGGTTTGGAGAAATTAATTAAATACACGTTATTTAATTAATAGATCTTAATTCGTTTACTTATAAAAAAATTGAAAATTTTATCTATATAGTTCATTTTCTCTAATTCTTCTTACCTTAAATCATTTTCTTCATGTCTTAATTAAATAAACAAATTCAATTATTTTTTTTATTTAATTAACTCCCTCTTATTAAATTAAAATTTTAATATTTGAATTTAGGCACATTTCTACTAACTTCTCATCTTCCACCTCATCATATGTCTCATGAAATTAAATATTCTTAATATTTAATTGTGATGCAGAGGCTAGGTGGAGATCACTCACAAAATAGAGACTTCAAATCTCAACCAAGAACCCCACTCCAATCTCATGGGCATCAACTCACCCTCAAGAGGGTTTCACCTTAATTTTCCCAAAACAACCACAAACCCCCATCAAGTCCCACTAGGCCTAAATAGGTCACTTTCTCAAAGTAAGTATCCCTCAATCTTACAACTAGACAAGGATGACTGTTCAAACCTCAAAGATAGGTATCCAATAGCCTATTTCACCAACTTTCAAAAGCATATCCCTTCATTCATTTGCTGCTCTACAAAACCCTTATTCCACAAGCCTAAAGAGTAGGGTTTATTCAAAGTCTTGTTTGCCAGACCTCTCAATCCTTTCCACAAACTCAGAAACTCTTAATTTCACCTACACAAGCTTAAAAACTCATTACATAGTTCATTCTCTCCACAAAACTCATAAACCACCCTTTAGTTACTCACTTTCATAAGGAAAATCACTCAAACTCAACCTAGGGCAACACCCAAACCCACATACACACTCCTTCAGTCCTCCATAGAATTTTAAAGCCTATAATACATCAAATTGGGTCATTCCACCGAGTCACAATGGCTACAGTAGGTGGAATGCCCTAAAAACTCATTTTAATACTCTCAAACCACCAATTTGCACCAAAATAGAGCAGTTTCAGAAAAACAATGATTTCTCCCTCAATATGAACGTTCAAACCCTCAAATCAAATGAATTTGAAAGTTAACTCATATATCTACACTTTCACAATGATTTTAGAGCCAAAATATACCGTACGGATCCGTACCAATCCTGCAAAGTTCAGGAAAACAGGAAAAACATAGTGTTTGAGACCACCCGATAGTAAAATGGGGATATCTCACTCAATTCTTAACTAAATCACACCATTCAAACGCCAAAAGAAAGGTTATTCAATTATCTATCCAACCATTATAGGCTTGGAGTGTGGAAAAACATGTACAGGCCGTACAATGTACGGGATCAGCAATTTCTATATGAAAAACTCAAAAAACAGCAACTTCTTCTTTGAAACCCCTTCCCAAACTTGTTCAACAACCTCTCCTTCGAGATATTACAATAATATATCATGTTACCACCTTCAAACTACCTCTTGGGGCGTTCAACTACCATAACCACCCATTAATTAGGTTCTAAGATGACAATTTTGCCAATTTGCCCTTTAATCACTATCCTATGGCAACTTGTCTTTATAAACTCATCCTAACTGATCTATTAAATCTTTCTAATACATTTAAAATGGTAATGGAGACCTTATTCTCAAATAAAACATCAAACCTCAAGCTATTCTACCACCTAGGCTTATTGACACCATGACATTACAACATGACACCCACCTAGACCTCTCCTATCATTATGACATTTGATTTACAATTCTTCAAATTTCAACATATTTTGCAACTTCCTCGTTGCTTGACAATCACAAGACCTTCAAACTAAATTGATTTTATCGCAAGGTGTTGGTGCTCCTGCACCATACACCCCAACTTGAAAATGTTCCTAGTCCCTTGGAACCTTTGAACCTGCAAAACAAATACGGTGAAAAACTCTCCTTTGTCCATGCAACTGCTTCATCTTGACCTTGGGCTTGTACTTGTCCATCTTTCCAATCAGTATGCTTGCTCTTCTAATTTGGACCTGCACCAGTATGATCTGATTGGTCTCCATCCATATGCTCTTACTCTGCTCTTCCAATGCAAAACAACTCACACCTAGACTGTCCTCTTTTATCTTCACCCTTGGCTTAGCTTCCATCAATAGAATCAACAAGATTAGGAAGCAACAAATGACTTCCTTCATACTCTGTCTCTTAACCTTCCTCTTCACTTCCATTCTCAGGTTCACTATACCTGGAACCCTTGTCCCAATCTCAGACTTGACTCTCCACTCTATCTCCTTAGGGAACCACACATATTCTTTACGTCTAGCCATCCTCTGGCCCTGCACATGCTCATACTTAGTCTCTTTTCTCATATTCTCCTCTTTTTCACCCTTCATGGTGACTACAACCTGCACTTTCTTTTGCTCAAACCCCACAACCTCTTGTACTATCCCATGCCATTCTTCTTGGCTCGCTGCTTTTTCCATAACTGTCACAAACCTTTTCATATCTCCCTGCATTGTTCCTTGCCACTCTAGATGGCTGACTGTCATACCTTTGACTGTCATAAATTTCTCACCCATGGTAAGGCCTTGTATCAGACCTTTACCTCCCTTCACCACTGTGTTCTTAACCTGCACCATATTTTCTAATTCATTACCTTCCTGCCCCATCACTGGCCTATGCAACCCATCCTTTTGACTGTCCACACCTTGCCTCTTATGTTCTTCCTCAAGGACCCCTGTCTTGCCAACCTCAGAAACACAACCTAATTGTTCTTCATCTCCTCCTATCATCATGCATTTATCCTCAAAAATTATAACCAATTTGGGACACTTGGCTTTCACCTTCATTTGATTCTTCCTCACACTTGGTAGTTTGTTCTTCTAAAGGGAACATACTCCTTGATTCTCTCTCAACCTTCTTCTTTCAACCGTCCATTCTCCTATCATATCCGATTTGGTTCTTGCCACCAAGCTTATGCTTTGAAAAATCTATAAATGGAGCCTCATTTACAACATTTGAAGAGATGGAGAGTTGAGAATAATCAAAATCTATATAATTTTAGAGAGGATTATCATCTTATCTTAGCATTAGAATTTTAGCTTTAGCATTGTAGTATATAGTAGATTTATCATGGCATTACGATAAGTGATCTTAGTCATAGGAGTTTAATTGCATCATTTTCATGTATCAACAACATAGCATCATCTTAATATTAGCATATCATTTAGCAATCAATCATGTAGGAAGGTATTTCTTGAATTTCTATCATCTCTTTCTTCAGGTTGTCATTTGGAAAGTCATGTGCATACACAATCTGAGAAAAAAAATGACTTGAAAAATCTTTGGAGATAGGGGATAATGAGATGCCATTAGAGATTTTGTTTATTTCTATTTGATTATCATTTGAATTCTATAATATAATGTTTCATTTTTGTGTTGTATTACTTGCTTATACACTCACATATTTCATACACATAGCAATATTATAGAGGTTATAAGAAAAAGTCATAAATAGCCAATATCAAGTAACTTTAAGAACATTTATAGGTATTATCATTATAATTTAGATTAAAAGGTTCCTAATAAAACTATAACCTCTTAGTGAATCATTACATTCTCTTTTTTATTTACTAATTAACTATTTAGATATTCAAAAATGAATATAACATTTAACAATAAATTATCTCTTGTACAAAATTAATAATAGAGGACTACAACATAATAGAGACTACAATGCATCTCTCCAAAGTCAACTTTCTACAATATAGTCTAGTTCTAATGGTGTATTCCAATTTTAGTGTTGGAATTTAGTTTTATCTTTGTACTCTTCGTTAGTCACTATACAAATGAGAATGTGTTTATTATCTTTGTAATATAATTGAATTAATTTGAAAGTATAAGATCTATGAGCTTTATTGTGGTTTTAAATTGAGACCTCGGATCTCATACAAGAGAGGATTAATTCTCTCTATCTTTAGTTTATAAATTACAAATTCTTTATTTTTCAAAAAAGGATACATAGGAAAGGTCATCATGATGAACCCTCTGGAATTGAGGTCTAGATCTAGTAATGAATTTAACATTAGGAGCTTACAACTTTCAAGTATAAGCATAGAAAGGTTGTCACATAATCACTAACATGACTATATTTGGAGAATTTATGAAGTTAGCACCCCTAAATTAGATGGAATATGTCTAGTAAACTAAGTTAAAACTATTTGTGAAAAAATTAGTAAGAAGTAAGGGGTGGTTATTACTCTTTATTTAAGTAGAATATCTATTTAGTGTTAATTATCTACTAAAAATATATGTGGAGATAATGTATTATACTATGACAATTTTAAATTAAATATTGTTAAAAAATACATTTATTGCTAAATTAGTTTTTATGTTTTCCATAAAAATTCAATGAGATTATTCAAAAATTTGTTACGCCTTCTACAAACCAACATAGAATCAAATAGCGATCTAATAGAGATTACAAGAAAAAGTCATAAATAGCCAATGTCAAGGAATTTAAAAAAATCTTATAGACATTATCATTACAATTTAGATTAAATGGTTAGTAATAAAATTATAACCTCTTAGTGATTCAACATTATATTCTCTTTCTTATTTATTAATGAACTATTTAGATATTCAAAAATGAAGATAATATATTTATAACAAATTATCTCTCAAAAAGTAAATATTGTAAAATATTCTTTTTAATTAAATATGTGAATGAGAAATTTCTACTATTAAAAACCAAAATCATATAAAATAAAAATATATAACTAAGAAAATATGAATGTTATTTTAAATTAAATATAAAATAAATAATATATACATTTTAAAAATTCTCTACGAGAGTTAAAAATTTAATTATATCTTTGCTCTTCACTTTTAAGAAGTCCATGTGGATGCCTCCCTATAATAATCATTCAACTAAGGCCTCACTGAGATATTTCAAAGCAATTGAGTAACTTCAAAAATAATTATATATACTTAATGATCCAAAAATTAGGAAATTTTTTTGGGAAGGGGATAAAATCAAGAAAAATTTGTTTCAACTGGAAAGAAGAGAGACATCATACAAACACATTCTTCTTTCTTGCACACTAGTTGATAAGGGACCAAAATCACAAATAATTGTTTCAAGTTGTAACAACAAACAAGTCAAGCAGATACAAATTCCTCTTTCTTAGATATTTGAGAACAAAAATAGACATGTTCTCTTCTTTCTTTGCAAACTATGTTGAACTGACACATGATCAGAGGCAACGAGATTTAGAAAAGTAAGCACGGAGTGTATAGCCAAATTAAAGGCATAGATAAAATCATCAGTATGTAGGAAGATCTTTGGGAGGAGGAAGAAAAGATTGAGATCTACCACCGTTTCCATTTAAGACAACCCACACCATCTTCAATCCCTAAGAGGTGTGCAGCTTGAGATGACAATACATAAACCACACTCCTATAATAACATAGATACAATTGGATACGTTTATATGAAAATTGAAACAAGCACAAAATTATTGAATTAAATGAGTAATCGAAGGTTAGTAATACCTAGATTGTCAGCTAGGAATCTGAGAGCCACCCAACCTCCACTGGGAACTCCAGCTGTGTTTCTCTTGGGAGGATCCATGAGATTAAAGTTAGAGGGGTTAGTGCTTTAATTTTATTTTCCTGTACCTGGACCCACTATGAAGTTGTAACCATGCAGATGTAGAGGATGGCTCTCGAAGGTCACAATGTTGGTGTCTTACAGAACTAGTTGTACAGTAGTGTTAAAGGGAAGCACTTTGACTTTGGTTTCATTGAGGGTTTGTGTTTTGTTAGGCGACATGCCCGTGTAGTTGAAAGGAAATGGAAGATTGCCAGGGAAAGTGGAATTGTAAACTTTGTTGGACTGGTCAAAGTAGTATGCTTGAAGAAGAGTGGTGGTGGGAAGAACAAAGGATATGTTGTTAATGGAGGCTGAAAATTTGGTGTTGTTGGGCCCTTGGCATGTTTGTCCTTTGGGACACAGATTCAAGCCCAACCTCACTGTGAAAAGGAATTTTCTATCAAATTTCTAAGGAACAATCGTTGCTGGAAATTTTGGACTACCCAAGCTTCTCATTTTTTGGCTAAAATTGGCAGCAAAGGTGGTATTGGTCGCGGTTGGAAGCATTGGTGTCATCATAGGAAGAGAAGATGAATTAGCTACATACTCCAAAATTCCAGCACTGGTTGATTTATCAAAAGTTGTTGTTCCCGTAGCATAAGGGTGTGCAAACATGAGGAACATGACATTAGGTGGCTGAGATGTAGCTGTCAAGAGGATGTTGGTAGTTTTTCTAGGAGTGATAAGAATAAAATTGGTTTGGAAAGGCTTAGCATACACAACATCTACTTCCACCACAACCAATGTGTGGTTGGTGATTCCAAAAAACTATTGAGAAACAATATCTCAACCTGTTTTCAACGTGAGTTAACTATGAGAACCAAATGCATGAATGAGTTAACTATTACCTTTTTGCATGTATGTAGAATTGTTGAATGTGTGATGGTGGATCCTTCTAAAAATTTGGTTGCATGGAGTTGTAACTATCGTCAATAGTGAGTTAACTAATGCATCTGGTTAAGTCTTTTTACATGCAACACAGTTAACATGTTCATGCAATCAGGCTACTTCAGTGGTGATAGTTATTTCTCCACTAATGGGTGTGATCATTCTATGCATTCAATTCTGACTCAATTTTTCACTTTAAGTTGGCTTTGAATATTGCATGTGATGAATCTTTCTATTCATTTTTGTTGTTAATTATTAAATATTCTATGTCTTAAGTATTGAGGAGATTGAAATTCGATAATTTTTGAGAGACCATTATGCTGCCAATATTATCCCAATTTTTGTTGAATATTGGTGAACACCTAGAGAAGCTTAGTGTTGATATTGTATTCTAATTTTTTGTTACTAATAATACAAAGTATTGTGCTTTCGGTGTGTGGGTTTTTTTACCTCGAAAGGTTTTCCCCACGTAAATTTGTGTGTTATGGTATTATTCTTTTATGTGTGTATTTGAATGTGTTTATTTCATTGTAATGGTTTAAATATTTTTATGAATCTCCACTATCTCTCCTTAATATATTATTGTTGGAAGTGTTGTTATGCACATTTTCTTCCTTTGAGTTGGTATCAAAGCTTGGCCAATTTGGGTCCCGTTGTTGGGTAGTGGGTTTTTTGTACTAATCTTTGTTTGAGTGGGAGTCTTTGCAGAAGTATTTCAAAATATTATTTTGAAAATAAATATGGTAGGCACATCCGGTAGAATCGAGATGGATAAGTTTAATGGCAGAAAATTTGAGTTATGGAAGTTGAAAATGGAGGATATGCTCGTGGATAGAGATTTTTGGGATATAATATCTGAAAGAAAACCAACCAATATGACTCAAGAAGAGTGGGATCTAAAAGATTGAAAATCCAAGGGTTTGGTTAGACTTTGTTTGGCTGATTTAGTGCTCTTGAATGTCCATGAAGAGAAGACTTCAAAATCTCTTTGGAAGAATCTTCGAGATCTTCATTAGGCTAAGTCCTTGGTAAATAAGTTATAACTACAAAATAAATTGTATATTGTGAAGATGGAAGATGGAGGATCCATTGCAAATCACCTGAATGCATTTAACATGTTGATTACTCAGTTGGGTTCTATTGGTGATAAGATTGGAGATGAGGATCATTGTATGCTTTTGTTATGTTCTTTTCCAGACTCATGGGATCCCCTGGTTATGGCTATTGGAAGTGCCACCACTAGTTTCAAAATGGATGATGTGGTTCCATCACTCTTGTCTCAAGAAATGTAGAGAAAATCTTCTAAGATGGCCAAGGAAATAGTTGTTGTTCATGGTAGACCTAAAGAGAAAGGAAATAAAAAGGACAAGAATTTCATATCAAAATACTTAGGGAGATCTAAGTCTCTTGGCAAGTCCAAGGCAAAATGTTGGAACTACGATATATCTGGTCATTTCTGTAAAGATTGTAAGGAGAAGAAAGAGTATGTGCAGGATCATCATGGAAAAAACAGGCCCTTATGTGGCGATGAAAAATTTAAAAAATTAGAATTAGGCAACTTGACGTAAAAATTTGAATAAGTTTCTATATTATTTCAAAAATATGTAAGAATAGAATCTCTAGAAAATTGACTGTAGTTTCTAAACTACTAGGTTTATTTTATTTTATTTTTAAATCTATTTGGTGAAAATTTGAAATTTCAATGCAGTAGTATTAAAAATTCAGGGAAAAAATAAGTGTCTGTCTGACCACCCTAACCACAATAAAATGATAATATTTTTTTATAATATTTTAGATGTAAGTAAAGGACTCACGTCCCGATGTAATGCATTTTCATTTATAATTTTTTTCCAAGTAAATAATTAAATATGATTTTTTATTACGACTTTCAAAAAATATAAAAACTCGTATGTCTAACCACCTCCTTAACTTGGTCAAAACTTCATTAAATTCATTTTTTCTTTTTTTAATCGTATAGTATGCAAATTATAGAATGTGACACATGTTTTGGATTCAAAAAATGTGATATTGTTTGAAAGCTATAGATTTTTTTCAATCAACCTATCAATCATGACTTTAGTCATAATTCAAATAGAAAATGAATAATGATTATTTATGAAATTCAAAGTAAAGCATAATTTATATTGGTGGAAAGTTTAGAATCTCCATTAAAAACCATTTTCATTTCATAAAATTTGGGTTAAAAAAAAGTTGTCAGCCACATGGGCCATCATATCACTTGCATATCGCCACTTTTTGGACCATCATGATCCTGCACATACAGCGAAAAATAAAAGTAAAAATAACTTCTCTAATTTTGACTCTGAAAAATCCTCTCATGATGATGAATATGCTTTTGTTTTAGGTTTGGAAACACATGCATTAAAAGATGTGTGGTTAATAGACTCAGGTGCTTCTTTCCACATGACCTCACATAGGGGTTGGCTCTAAAAGTATGAAGAATATGATGGTGGGAAGGTGTATCTGGGTGACGAATCTCATCTAATGATTTTTGGTCATGGAAGAATCAAGATTAGATTCCTTGATGGTAGAGTGAAGGGGATTGATGGTGTGTTGCATATCCCAGGTTTGGCATGAAACCTTCATTTTGTAACTAAGTTGAGTAATGAGGGTGTGTAGGTTGTTTTCTTGAATGGAGGATGTAAGATGACAAGAGGATCTATGGTGTTGGTTAAGGGTGTTTGGATTGGCACTCTATACAAGTTGGATGCATGCACTATTTATTTTGATATTCCAAAGAAAAGGCCTCTGGATTCTTGATCCTCACAATCAGATCTAGTAGTGAAGAAGTATGCTTTTTTTACATCTAATGGTCATTCTTTTTGGGTTCCTAAGGATGCAAATGCTTTGGAGATGAATCTTCTAGTAGAGAATACAATATTATGGCACTAAAGACACGATCATATTGGTGAGAAGGGTCTTAGATCCCTAAAAAATAAAAGCCTTCTTGAAGGCCTTGATGATTGTAATCTCGATTTTGACTTTTGAAAACATTGTGTTTATGGTAAACAAAACCATGTTTCATTTTATTCCAATTCTCATAAGTCTTTTGGGGTTTTGGACTATATTCATGTAAATGTTTTTGGTCTTGTGAATGTTCTTTCATTAAGAAAATTTGTATATTTTGTGTCTTTCATAGGTGATTATAGTAGAAGGACATTTTTTTATTTCCTCATGAGTAAACCTAAAGTCTTAAATTGGTTTAAGGAGTTTAAGGCTTTGGTTGAAAATCAAACTTATAGAAATATTAAATGTTTGAAGACTGAAAATGGTGGTGAGTTTTGTTCAGAAAAATTCTATAGGTTATGTAAGGAGCACATGATTGAGAGACATAGGACAACTCCATACACCCGACAAAAAAATGGAGTTGTAGAGAGGATGAATAGGATGTTGATGGAGAGGGCTAGGAGTATGTTGAGTGGTGTTGGCCTTGAGAAAACATTTTGGGATGAAGCTATAGCAACTACATGTTATTTGATCATCAGATCTCCTACATCATCTCTTGTTGAAAATACACTCACAGAGGTATGGTCTTGTAGGAAGCCTTCGATGATAAATCTCAGAGTTTTTGGTTATGAAGCTTATGCTCATGTTCCAAGTGTAAAGAGGTCTAATTTGGTGAACAAGTCGGTTAAGTGTATCCTCATTGGCTATGGTGTTAGTGTGAAGGGGTACAAGTTTTGGGATCTAGTGTCCAAGAAGGTTCTCCATACAAAAAGTGTAATTTGGGAGTTGAAACCTTCCATAGTTGAGTTGCAGCCAGAGAAAGAGGAGAAGAAAAAGGAGGTAGTTCAAATTCCACTTACTCTGATGAAAATTGAACTACATACTCCTGTTGGGCTTGGTGATGAGGAGAACCCTGGCAGCTTTGAAAGTTTTGAAGAAGAACAACCACAACCTCAACAATTCAGGAGGTCTACACATGATGTGACTACCAGAGAGGTTTGATTATTCATGAGAAATATTTGGTTATTCATTGTTGGATTCCGGTTGTGTTTTTTCTTTGATTTCTAACACTGATGAGCCTAGGATTGTTAGAGAGGCTATGGGTATGATTGATGTGAATTCTTGGATGAATTCCATGGATGAAGAAATAGTTGTGTTGAAGAAAAAAAGTACATGGGATCTAGAACCTTTTCCTAAAGGACAATTTTTTTTTTTGGATGCATATGGATGTTTAAGAAGAAATGTGGTTTTGATGGTAGTGTTGAAAAGAAAAAGGCATGGTTGGTCAAAAAGGGGTATTCTCAAGTGGAGGGAATTGACTATGGTGAGATATTCTCTCCTATTGTGAAGCTAACATCTATTTTGTTCATGTTATCACTTGCAGTAGAATATGATCTAGAAGTGGAATAAAAGGATGTGAAGACAATGTTCCTTCATAGTGATTTGGAGGAAGATATATATATGTCACAGTTAGAGCATTTCATGGTAAAAGGTAAATAAAATCTACTTTGCAAGTTGTAGAGGTCTTTATATTGTCTTAAGAAGTCTCCTAGAATGTAGTACCATAAATTTGAAACCTTTGTGTTGTCTTTCGGATTTCTAAGATCTAAGTAATTAATTAACTTTACTCTCCTTTTAAGATTTCGCCTTGCACACATATTAGTCATTTAATAATTAATATTAATTATTAAATGCACTCACCTTTAGGGTTAGGTTTTCCTTTTAGGTTTTGATCTCCTTTTATAAGGATCGATCTCTTGTATTTCATTAATGCTCTATTTCATTTTTCTGGAATACATCTTGCATATTGTGAGAGCCAAACCCTTGTCTTGATCTGTCTCTTTCTCTGTGACAAGTCTTTGCATGCAGGTATTAATTGGGGTCTGTGGATTTTCATTTCTCAAATCCTACATGGTATCAGAGCCAGATCTACTGCAGCTTGTTCAGTTTTTGAAAGGATTAGATATCTAGGTTTGGTTGCATCAGATCTGTGTTTGTTTTCTAGTTTTTATTTGGAATAGGGGGTTTTTTTTTTGGTGCACTTTGAGCTCAAACGGACCTCACCGTTGAGCTTGCAGCATCCAAAAACCCCTATTTTGATATAAAATTCATCAAATTTGGCTTCACGGTGTTAGATCTACGAGGGTTTGATGTTTTTTGAGGGTTCCTGATCCAGAGCGTACCTGCAATTTTGGAGCAATTTCAACCCAAACGGACCTCACCATCGCATTCAGAGCGCCCAAAAACCCCTAAATCGACTGTCAAATCGTGGAAATCAGACACAGTGACTCCGGGAGGCAAAATTTTTTCATTTTTGGGTCGTACGGCCTGGTACGGCACGCAATCCGAATTTTTTTTTTAAAAATCACAGAGTTATGGGCGCCGCCGTCAGTTAACCGCTAGCGGTTAAAAACTAGCGGTTAATGCTAGTGGTTAGCCTGACCACCAGGCTTAACCTTCAAACCTTTTTGGAGCAGTTTTGGTATTTTGGTCATAACTTTTGCATACGAACTCGGTTTTTCGAAAACAAAATATTTTCGGAAAGCTGGTTCCGAGCCCGTTCTGATGGTATATGAATTTATTCAAAAATATTCAGTTTGTATGCAGTTTTTCGCAGTCAAAGTCAGATGATATTTTTGCACTCCGAGGGGCATAACTTGCTCAATTTTGCTCCGTTTTTCGAAAACGAATAGGCGTCAGAAAGGTGGTTCTGTGCTCTTTCCAGATATGTTGTTTATTTCACCAGAAAATTCTTCAGGTACTCAAAGATTTGTCTCATACCAATTACTGCTTTTTATTGTTTTCTGGCTTTCAGTTTGTACTGGGGATTGGATTTTTGCATTGTGGGGGGGTGTTTTTTTCTTTCTTTCTGTCATCTACATCAGAAAACCAGAATCTATAAACACCAAAACAAAACAAACAAACCCCTTCTGCATCTTCTGTCTAGTTCTGAAAGACCACTAAATAATAATAAAAAAACACATTCAGAGCAGTTGAGGCACAGTTCACAGCATGGCCGACAGATCTATTGAGCTTCTCACACCGCATAATTATCACACTTGGAAGGGTCGCATGATGACACTTCTTCAGTCTCAAGGGTTATGGTCCTGTTTGGATGCGGTTCAACCTCCATTGACTCGCGCCTTTGAGGTTATGCAGCACAGGAACAATATGGATCAGGCTATGGGATTGATTGTTTTACACATTTCAGACAGTCTCCTGTTTCATCTTGAAGGGTGTCTCACACCTAGGGCCTATTGGACCAAGTTTGAGGGACTTTTTGGCACTATCAACGAGTTTAGAGCATTGCAGATTGAGGCAGAGTTGACTTCACTTGTACCTGATTCTTTTCCCTCCATTGAGGACTTTCTGACGAAATTCAAACAACAAAGATCTCTT